>PVKU01004036.1:0-158813 GCA_004027475.1 Anoura caudifer
GAGCATGGTCACAGCTATTTAACACATCTAAGCTACCAGCCAAAGGCTATAGATATGTTAAAGGACCATGCCATGGATTAGCAGCTCTGCATGTCCCTGCTCCATGTGTCCCTTCCCCCAACTCATACCTGTGGGGGAAGGGGTGAGGACATCTTATATGTCCCTCTAATATTCCCTGGACACCCTGAGTTCTGGGCCCCATTCCAACTCCCTTTTTGGGGCCCCCCTCCTGGCTGCACCCTGTTACATTATTATTTCCCTGCAATAAGGTTGTGGAGGCACAAGCAGAAAAGGAGATAGATGTGTATGTCTAATACCCCACTTTGAACCCTTCAGCTTCTCCATCTACACAATGGCTGTGAAAAAACATGCCCTCTACTTCTTAGATAAGACCAAAGAAAACGATTGCATCCATACAACAGAGCCTTGTGGAGCCCAAGAGCTACACTCAGCCAGGGTTTCTTCTATTCCCTCAGTCTTCTCCCACTTGAGATGTGGTTATTTTATCTCATATCATAGCTCATAAAGGAGGTTTCTCAAAAAATACAGACTCATTCTCTTATAAAGTTATTTTATGCTAAAAAGCAAATTTGTTCAAAGAGGAGTTACTTTTGAAATCACCTTCATGGTGCTATTTTCTTTTTATTATTTCAGAATGTCAGGGGTCCAAGCAAAACATAACAATAGGCAAGACCACACCAGGCTGCTATATTTTTCAATAAGTAAACTAATTAGCTGGTACAAGGAGAATAAAAGCACTTGTGACAATTTTAATCAATGTGCTAATTGAAAAACTAGTTCATTTTCCTTGTTGTCAGATAATTATGATTATGTTGTAACTCATTTTTCGGCTTCCAAAGAAGAAGGAAATATGAGATTGTTCCGGCAGCTTGACTCCTGGTATTCTTACTAGTCATAACTTTCCTATAATGCCTTGCCTTATGCATTCTGGCTGCCTAAAGGTAAATTTAAAATGATCAATATAACTAAGCTTTTGTTTTCTTTCCTTTGCTGCTGTGACTCAGTACAGTTCACCTTTGGGTGATTAATAACTGGGTAAGGCAACCTGCCTGTGGACATACACAGGATTTCCTGTCTAGTCATCAAGCCATGTATCGGCAATAAGTATTAATTATTAATATTAAAATACAGTAATGTTATTAGCCAAGGGATTAGAAGGAGTGCAGAATGTGTCCATTGCTAGGAAACAAAGAATTCAGTATCTACTTCCAGGCCCCCAAATTATGCACTTGAAAGTCATTATGATACCATAGCTCATTACACTAGAATTAACACAATTAAGAACATTTGCTTGCTTTATATATTAATTACACCCTTTATTTCTTGAGATGGGGAAACTGAAATGCATTTTTAGAGAGTTAGTGATGATCATGGGATATGGTTATTTTTATAGCTTTCAGTGGATTTTTAAGCTATTAAAAATCAAGAAAAAATACAATAGAAATTAAATTAAAAAAGTCAATATATGCTTTTACTAATTATATTTTCATTTGTGTACAATTAATGGGGAAGAAGAGCAAAAATCCAAGGGATTTATAGAGGTTGGCATTTAGATGTATCTCTTTACTCAGGAAAGTTGCAGATATCTTCTAGACTAACATTTCCTAGGCTTGTTTAACTATAGAACTTTAGGGTGTGCGTTGGTTAGCTACCCCAAAAGTCAGTTCACTGAAACAGCCATCTATTAGTGCCTGCAAATCTGTGGGCTGATGGTGTGAACCTGCCAGTCAGCTTGGCTCGGCTGATCTTGGCAAGGCTCACTGTGTGTCTGCAGTCAGCTCTCTGGTAGATTTGACCGGGGCCACAGGTCCCTAGTAATCCAGTGGACGAGACTGGGCTTGCTCACATGATAGCAACAAACAAAAGAACAAGTGGAATTAAGTGAGGCCTTTTGAGGCTTAGTCTCAGAACTGGCCCAATGCTACTTCTGCCACATTCTGTTGGTCTGAGCAAGTCAAAAGACCAGCCCAGATTCAAGGTGGGGAAATAGACTTCACCTGTTCATGAGAGGAGCTGCAATGCCATATTGTAAGTGGCGTGGGTACAGGGAAGGGTGAAGGATTTTGGCTATCTCTGCAAAATAATCCACCTGAGGGTACAGGTTTAAAAATACAGATTCCTGGGCCTTCCCCAGTTATCAGTGTCTGTCTTAAGACCAAGTAGGTTTGTCAATTCTATTCAATTCCACACCCATCCAATGCTCTCAAAAAACCCGGGGAGCTTTTCCCACCCACATCCTCTTCCCTCTCTAAGATCAATGAAGTAAGTGAAGACCTCCCACAACCCCATTTTCTGCAAAATAAGACGAGCTAAGCTGAACTTTCTGGTTCTTCTTTCAAAATATAGAACAATAACATGTTCCAAAGACAGATCATAGATCCAAGGGGTTTACATGCCAATGTCACTGGCCATTTGGTCACACCAAGCCTTCAAAACATGGTACTATTAACTCTATGGGAAAGTAGAAATAAATCCATTCCCTCCACAAACATTTATTGAGTATATAAGGTCTGTCCAGAAAAAGTCCAGGCACCGTAATATAACGAAGATGATTTACATGACATTGACGTAACCTGGCAGCCAAGGAGAGTGGACCAGAATGTGCTTGTGTGAACAATGACGACTTCACTGTACTAGTCGGTGGGGGCGGTAGACACCATGGAGTGAGCATGTGCACTGTGTGGCCATTGCATTCAAAATGACTGAGTGAGTAGAGCAACAAATCTGCATCAAATTTTGCACTAAACTTGAACATTCCTCTGCAGGAATGATTTAGATGATTCAGAAGTCCATAGCTATGGACAACTGGTGATTGGCAGCTTCATCACGACAATGTGCCCACTCATGCCTCACCCTTTGTGCAGCTTTTTTTTGGTGAAACATCAAATCTCCCATGTGACTCAATGCCCAGATAGCCCAGAATTGGTGCCCTGCGACTTCTGGCTTTTCCCAAAACTAAAATCACCTTTAAAAAAGGAAGAGATTTCAGACCATCACTGAGATTCAAGAAAATATGATGGGGCAGCTGATAGTGATTGGGAGAACCGTGTGAGGTCCCAAGGGGCCTATTTTGAAGGAGACTGAGGCGTCATTGTCCTGTGTACATTGTTTCCTGTATCTTGATTCTTCTTCAATAAATGTCTTTATTTTTCATATTGAATGGCTGGATACCTTCTGGACAGACCTATATGTCCCAGTCTCTATAAGCATAAAGATATTAAACACAGATTTTTTGCTTAAATATTGGGTCTACTAGAAGAAAGAGAAGGGCTCATTACCAGAGAACTTTGTAGGAATGACTTGGAATTAATGATAGTCAGCAAACAATGTATTTTTACACATACTTAATCTAAACATTGACAAAAGCCTTTATCTTGAAAATTCAGGTAACATTTGTTCTATAGGAATATAATGTTTAGATTCAAAATGGGCACCATTAAAATTTATATCCTTGTGGGTTTTTCTTTGTTACAGTACCTTGGTTACTTGAAATTCAGTAAAATAAGGAATGGGATAACACTTAAAATAACTTAAATTCACAGCGTGACCACTGGTTAAAGATACATTGATATAGAGTAGACGGTTTCAGTGTTTATATTTAGCGAGCTATATCAATGAGTCTCTCGTATATTTCTTAGTCCATATTAATGGTTCTTAAGTAATAAGGCCTTTCCTCCCTTCAGTAAACTTTTTCCTAAGTGCCTATTGAATGTTAAGAGCTTGGGATAGACCAGTATATAGAACAAAGGGCCCTGCTTTCCTGGAGCTTAATTATAGCCTATTGAAATCCAAATGATTTTTTTCACCTTCAGAGTTTTTAGTGTTGGTAACAGTACCTTGCACTTAGAAGAAAAAAAAAAATAGGAGGGGCAAGGTAAGGCAAACAACATATCACAGGAGTGCTCGTTTTGTAGACTTCCCCAGAAGGTTTGATTTTGAAAGATAGCAATGCCACCTCCCCTAAAAAAATAATCTATTTAAGTTACGAAGGGCCAGAAAATAAAGACAGGGAATACACTCCAAAGAGACGGGGGATCTGAGATCGTCCAGGGAAGAGCGCAGGAATTTGGGTACACGAAGTTCCCGGGGAGGCCCGCAGAGCGGGAGCGTGAGCGCGGAGGGGGGGCGGTGCTGGGCAGGCTGGCAGCTGCAGCTGCCGCGCGTCTGAGCTGCGCCCACAGGAAGCGGAGGGCGTGGCTGGCTGGGGTGAGGAAAATTCCAGGCTGCAGAGACACTGCCGGCAGCCAGGACTTCATTAAACAAACAATAAGGACTTCTTTAAACAAACAATAACGAAAAAAATTAATAAACCCAGAAAACAACAACAACAACGAAAAACACCCCTCAAGTGGGAGTATTCAGGAATGAAATAATATAATAGGGAAGTAGTTTGTTTTGTTAAAAAAAAAAAAAATGATTTCAGCCTTCGGGCATTGTTAATAAAGGAGCCATCAGAAGAGAGAAAAGGTATCGATTGCAGAGGAAGCAGGAAGCCTGGGATGAGCCCGAGGGAGCTGCCGTTTCAGGGGGGACATCCAAGTTTGGGGGCAGCAGGCCTGGGCTGCGGAGGACGGCCGGCCTGGGAAGGACTGGCCCGAGCGGTTGGTCTCCGGGGACCTGAGCAGAAAAAGAAGGCACTGACATGAATCTCAGAAGCTTGACTTTGCGTGTCGCTCGGGCCAGAGCACATGCTGTGTCCAAGAGACCGTGAGGCTTACAAGCTCTTGGTCCCCGTGGCAGCCACCTCCGCCTCTTCTCCACACCCTTTGCGGCCGCCTCCTCTGGGAACCAGTCGGGGCTCATTTCCACCCGACGGCTGCCAGTGTCTGTATCTTTCTCTTCCTGCTACTGTGCACCCTCAGAGTTTGAACAGATGAGGAAATATTTTTTACATCCAGGGTGAGGAAAAGTAGGTTTACAGTTGCGAGTACCAGAGCGAGAAACAGTTTATTCTTGCATTATTTATTAATTCTTGTGTTATTCCCATACAAACAACTGTGAACCTACTTTGGCCTCACCTTGTATGTATATATACCTTTGCTAATAGACATAAAATGTGGCTTATGCGATATATTATAAACATAAAACTCATCATTTATACTACACTGTGGACCTGTACTTACAACGTGCATGTACATATGGTGAAAACTTGTGAGGCGAACACTGAAGCAGGCCATTAAACAGAAAAAGGATCACAAAATTGGGAAAGTTCTAGAGAGACAGCACCTTTGGCCCATCTTAAAGGCAGGGTAGGTTAGACGTCTGGCATCGGGGTTCCAGGCTGAATTCTCTTTGGTTTTCCTTGGATTTCTGCCGCTTATAGTTGTGTGACCTCTGGCAAGTCACTGAACTTCTCTTGCCTCAGTTTCCCTTTGTGCAACCTGTGGACATTGATAGGATACACTTCATGGGGTTGTGTGAGGGTTAGAAGAGTTCATGTCTGGAAAGAGCTCAGAAGGATGTCTGGCCCACCGTAAGCACTTGATAAATGATGGCTGTCATTCCTGGCTTTGTTGAACAATCAGAGTGATTGGTCAGCAATGCACATGTGTCCAGAGGCGAAGCAGATGAGGCCCCGAGTGAAACCAGTGGGGCCTGGGGGAGGGCATGTATGACTAGCCCAATGGGTGGGCAGTGCTGCTGCCTCTACCCTGTCCTCGTCAGCACTGCCGGATTTTCTGATTTGTCCAGAGAAGTTGGAATGTCAAGATTTTTTATATGAAAACTTCCAGTTTTTAAATAGTAGCATTTTCTTAAATTAAAAAGAATTCTATATACCCGTGGCCTGCGTCCCGCCCACGGGCCCGACATTTGCCACGGCTGAGGAACGTGGTTTGACACAGCCCCAGCTGTTTGCACACGAGCTGTGTTTGCAAGGATGTCCGCAGGGGAGCGCCAAGCATGCCTCACCGTCTGGGCAGGGTGTTGCTGGTTAATGTTAAATCCAAGTCAGGCCTCCTTGATCTCTCTCTCTCTCTCTCTCTCTCTCTCTCTAGCACGCGGGGGGGGGGGGGCACTTATCAGACTTGTGGTGCTACCCCGCCACCGCACCTTAAAAAATGAAACCTAAAGAAAAGCGGTCAGTGTTTATCTCCTCTCTAAACGGGGTGACGTTCCCCAGGCCACCCAGCTGACCATTCCCCTCTGTAGTAAGAGCACATCTCAGCATCTGTCCCAGGCTGCTTGCTTTCAGCCCAAGGTCTTGTCTGGGGTCCTAAGTTGGCTACAAAGCGGACACAGATGCGTGTTTGGCCTGTGAAGGACCTCCATGCACAAAGGCATAAAAAGGTAGATGTAATTCAGATGTTTGAGAACTGCTTTAGGCCCAACCTCGTGGATCAGCAACATTTCCATAAAACTCAGCTACTCGGGTTTTAGCTTCTGTTTGGACAAATTTCTTCAAGTACGGCCTTTGCCCCAATACTTACTAATGATAGTGACTCAACTTTTGAGATTTTTGTAGGTGGTTGGTACAGCACAGGAAGGTGATGTCTAAACACTAGAAGTGCTGCTATATGTGAAATATATGTAATATAAAGTATTGCACATTTGAGAATTTTGTGTTTTAGTTGTTTCCTAGCTTGAGCCCAGCTCTCGTATAGCTGCATAAAACTAAGTTATTACTGTAGCTTGTAGTGAAATGAATCAAATGGCTATCAGTAAGTCGACAAACAACAAGTACTGGTGAGGATGTGGAGAAAAGGGAACCCTCGTGCACTGTTGGTGGGACTGCAGACTGGGGCAGCCACTGTGGAAAGCAGCATGGAGGTTCTTCAAAAAATTAAAAATGCAAATGCCTTATGGCCCAGTGATTCCATTCCTGGGTATGTATCTAAAGAAACCCAAAACACTAATTTGGGAAAAATGTGTGCCTCCTTATGTTTATTATAACCTTATTTACAATCGCCAGGATATGGAAGCAGCCCAAGTGCCCATCGATAGACAAGTGGATAAAAAAGTGGTGGTTTGTATATGCAATACAATATTACTCAGACATAAAAAAGAATGAAATCTTACCATTTGCGACGGCGTGGTTGGATGTAGAGATTATTATGCTAAGTGGAATAAGTCTGACACAGAAGGACAAATACCATATGATTTCAGCTGTACTTAGAACTTAAAATTGAAACAGACTCGCAGACACAGAGAACAGACTGAGTGTTGCCAGAGTGGGGGAAGTTCAGGGACTAAGTGAACAGGTGAAGGGACTACGAAGTATAAGTTGGTAGTTACAAAATAGTCATGAGGATGTGAAGTGCATAGGGAATATAGTCAGTAATATTGTGATAACTATGTATGGTGCCAGGTGGGGACTAGAAATATTGGGAGGGGAACACTTTGTAAAGCATATGATTATCTAACCACTACGCTATACACCTGAAGTAAACAAAATAGTATTGAAAATTTAAAAAATAACAGATTCACACAGCAAGTCTAATAAACTTATCCCCACTCTTCCCATTTTCTTTTTTTAAATTTCTTTTTAAAATATATTATATTGACTATGCTGTTACAGTTGTCCCAGTTTTTCCCCTTTGTTCCCCTCTACGTATCACCCCTCATTCCCTCTAGCAATAGCCCCCTTTAGTTCATGTCCGTTGGTCATGCATACAAGTTATTTGGTTTCTCCATTTCCTATACTGTTCTTTACATCCCTGTGTCTATTCTGTACATACCAATTTGTATTTCTTAATCCCTTTTTCTTTTCCCCATTGTCCCCCTTCCCCCTCCCAACTGATAACCAAATGATCACCATATCTCTGATTCTGTTTCTCTTCTGCTTCTTTGCTTAGTTTGCTTTTTAGTTTTAATTCTTGATAGTTTTGAATTTATTGCCATTTTAATGTTCATAGCTTTGCTTTTCTTCTTTCTTCTTGAATATGTTACTTTAACATTTTATATAATAATGGCTTGGTGATGATGAACTCCTTTAGCTTTAACTTGTCTGGGAAGTACTTCAATTCTAAATGATAGCTTTGCTGGATAGAGTAATCTATGTTGTAGGCCCTTGCTTTTCATCACCTTAAATACTTCTTGCCAGTTCCTTCTAGCCTGCAAAGTTTCTTTTGAGAACTCAGCTGACAGTCTTAGGGGAACTCTTAGGTAGGTAACTAACTGCTTTGCTGCTTTTAAGATTCTCTCTCTATCTTTAACCTTTGACATTTTAATTATGCTGTGTCCTGGTGTGGTCTTTGTTGCATCCATCTTGTTTGGGACTCTCTGTGCTTTCTGGACTTGTATGTCTATTTCCTTCATCAAATTAAGGAAGTTTTCTTCAAGCAAGTTTTCAATTTCTTTCTCTTCACCTTCTGGCACCCCTGTGATTCAAATGTTGGTACATTTGAAGTGGTCCCAGAGTTTCCTTACCCTATCCTCATATTTCTGGATTCTTTTTTCTTCTTGCTATTCTGATTGAATGTTTTTTCTTCCTTAGGTTCCAAATCATTGAGTTGATTCTCAGCTTCATCCACTCCATTGTTGATTCCCTGTAAATTTTTCTTTATTTCATTCAGTGTAACCTTCATTTCTGCCTGGGTCTTCTTTATGCTGTTGAAGTACCCAGTGGTTTCTTGGAGCATCCTAATAGCCAGTGTTTTGAACTCTGCATCTGAAAGATTGCTTTTCTCCATTTTGTTTAGCTCTCTTTTTTTGAGTTTTGTTCTGTTCTTTCATTAGGGCAATATTTCTTTGTCTTCTCACTTTGGCAGCCTCCCTGTGTTTGTTTCTATTATTAGGTGGAGCTACTTCGATCCCCTTTCTTAGTAGCATGGCCTAATATAGAAAAGTGCACCATAATTTGGATGAAGTGGAACCTTAGGTAATCACCAGGTGGGGCAACCCATGTGAACTAGGTTGATGGAGTCCCTGACAAAGTGCAACTGTTCCGAGGCTTTGTGGCTCTATGTGGGGAGGGCTCAGAAAAGAAACAATGGCCGCTGCCTGGCTTCTGGAGTTTTGTCCAGGAGGAAGCTGTCACCCAGCACACACCCTGATGCCAGACACTTCAGTTTCTCCCCATACGCCAGTGGTGCCCTTCAAGCTGTTGCCCCAGTACTGGAGCCCAGAGGAAGTGAGACTGATTAAGTCCTAAGTCTATTGCAGGCCCTTTAAGAGGACAGATCTGAGAACCCCACAGTTTCTTCCACTGCCCCAACCCCCATTGATTTTTATAGCCAGAAGTTATGAGGACTTATCTTCCTGGCACTGGAACCCTGGGCTGGGTGGTCTGGTGTGGGGCTGAGTTGTAGTTTAGTTGTACATAGCGAGTTAAAAAACAAAGGAAAGAAAAAATGACTTAATAAGATTAGGGTGACAATAACACCATTTTTATGATTGAAAATATAAACAAACATTCCCTAAGTTTGCCTTGCAGGAAGCTCTTCATGTAGAACTGGTCCCAGCTTGACTCCTAGCACTGAGACCCATTCTCCACGGCAACTCCTCCCTCAGTCCCAAGGGGTCCAACAGGGACAAACAGCCCTCACTCCCAATTTTTATCCACCACACCTGGCTGTGGGGCCAGCCCTTTCCATGTCTTTGCATCTCTTCATCTCCACCCCTCCTACCCTTCTGAATGAATGTGACTTCTTTAATTTCTTCATTGTCAGACTTCTGTACAACTAAGTTTTCTGACAGTTCTTGGTGGTAGTTGTTTTGTAGTTTAGTGATAGTTTTGCTGTGGTTGTGTGAGGAGGCAAGCCTCCTTCTTGACTGGAAATCTCTGTTCCCCCGTTTTCTAATTTGTTCTTGTAATTACTTATACCTATGGCTCACAATATTGTATGTGCCTATCGTTCTCGCAGCCTCCTTCTGAGGGATGTGTCTTGAAAGATTCAATCTGTAGTTCAATTCTTCTTGCCTCCCACCAGGACCTTCTCATCCTGACCACAACAGACTGGTGTTCTGGTCTTCATCACAATAAAAAGGAATCATAAGGAAATTTAGCAATGATGTAGCCTGGTACAATGCTGTCTAAGAGTAGAATTTCATAGTGAAAGTTGCTATATTGGCTCAAATAGATCTTTCTTGGGGGAGAATGAGGGATGCTTGTTTTGGGGGACAAGATGACCAAACAAACCACTTGGAAGATAACAAGACACCTAATTTGTTACAGTGACTGAAGCCATGATTTGTCAAAAAAGAGAGTTCCATTTATTCATTATTCATTCATTTATCAAAATAGATTGAGCAGGCAAATGTCTGCTGATATCCTAGGTCCTGTGTGGGGTACCTCTGAGCTCATTCTCAAAAAATTGAAGTCTACTTGGGCAGTGAGATGTAAAGCTAAATTTTAATTTAGGAATTCAATAACAGTGAAAGAGTAGTGACTTTTTAGCTTTCCCAGAACCAGTCTTTGGTTTTTCAGGCATCAGAGGGTTTTCCCTTTTAGTACAAAACTTTCTTTGGATTCTTCCCTAACTACTTTATTTAAAACCATAACCTGTCCCTTTTATCTTTTACCTCTCCTGATTTCCATCACCCCACCCTATCTTTCTGTCAACACACTTAGCACCTTTGGAAAACAAGTGTATTGCTTACTTCTTTGCTGTATGCATTGGTTACTGCTTGTTTTTCCCTGCAAAAATTTAAGATCCCCAAAGACAGAGATTTTTGTCTGTTTTGTTTAGTGATGAATTCCAAGTACAGAACAGTACCTGGAACGTGACAGGTGCTCAGTGAAGATTTAGTGGATGTCGAATAAATGAAACTTGAAGGATCATGGATGAAAGTGTTCCCAAATCTTTCTTCTTATCTTCTTAATATTCTGGATATACTGTATACTTTTGGGGGTGGGGATTGTCATACTGAGCTAGTCTTATTTTGCTGAGTTTTTACATTGCTCTCAGGGCCTACTGAGGAGAGTTACACTATTTTATCCCCCTCTGGGCCCAAAGGCTCCAGAAAGATGTATCATCTGAGTTCTAGTGTTGACTTTTTCTTTGATGTCAGCAGACCAGGAGTCATTCCTCTCCATGTCACCTAGGGGAACTTCTTCCTGCTCTGAATTCTTGGCTCATTCAGTGATGGACTCTGGAAAGTCCAGAGGAGAAAACCTGCTGCGTTGGTTTTGGAAATAAAGCTAAGTAAGAATTAACTTGGAGGTATTTGCTAATTACTAGTCCTATCAACCATCTTTTAAGCTAAGTTTCATATTGCCCATTTATGAACAGAGAGAGTAAGGCCTAGGGAGCTGCCTCTTACCAAATTCACATGGTTGGTCAGTGGGAGAGATGGGACTTGACCAAGGTCTGCCTCGCTTCAGAGTTACTACTCTTTTCTTACCATCATTTTGCTTCTGTGAGGATGTGGAAACATGTTTGTTCAAGTAACCTGTATAAAATTCCACTCGTGAAACTTTCACTACTGCTCATGGAACTTTTACTTCCTTGTTCTCATTGTGCTTTTGGTTTTTCGAACCTTTCTTATAACGTTGAGGTTTCAGGTGGCTGAGTTCTAGTCAGAGACACTGCACAGCATATGCCAATGAGTTGTACATGCTGTCATTTCTGGAAGGCATGGGGGGTCCCTTTTGAAAGCCAAATATGAACGTCCAGGTTAGTATTGAGCCCAAAGCAGCAGGAAAGAGCAGATATTGGAGCAAACAACTGCCTTTGACATGGGCAGCTGCCTATGGTTACGCAGTGACGATGGCTCTGACTAAAAATCAATAGGGACCGACTCTTTCATGCTTTTCCAGATTAGAAGGCAGCGCTCCCTCCGGAGAGGAACGGTCATGTATCTGTTCCTGGCATCACTTTAGAGGTTTAAGAGAAAAAGAAAATTAATTACTAAGTTCCCTACATAGTGAGTTAAAAAACAAAGGAAAGAGAAAATGACTTAATAAGATTAGGGTAACAATAACACCACTTTTATCATTGAAAATATAAACAAACGTTCCCTAAATTTGCCTTGCAGGAAGCTCTTCATGTAGAACTGGTCCCAGCTTGACTCCTAGCACTCAGACCCATTCTCCACGGCAACTCCTCCCTCAGTCCCAAGGGGTCCAACAGGGACAAGCAGCCTTCAGGCTTGGGAGCAAACACATACCCTGGGCTGGGAAAACAAACAAACTTCACTTATGCAGAGCCCAAGGGTTCAAGTTTCCTCTCACAGTTTCTAGAGTAAGTTTTCACTCCTAATACTTATGCCTGGCTCCTGACCAAACTAAAGAATTCACCAGCTGCTTTTTCTAGGGCCAGGACTATCACTGCATGGTCCCCTACTCTGGTCTTTCATCTCTGCTTCCTCTCCTCTTTCCCAACATTGTCCTTATTTTTCAGATAATTTGGCTCCAGACTTTTGGTCTCCAGAAAGCTGTTTTCTTACTGACTTCCTCTTGACTGTTCTTTGGTGGCAGGTAGTCCTTTGGGATTGACCATTGAAATAGATTTCCTTGTCCAAGCGCAGTGGGAAGAGCGGGTGCGGCATCTGACTCATCGGACAAGAGTCAATGACTTTCAGATTGCTGTAAGTTCTTTGGCTGATAATGTAGATGCACAAGGCAATTCTTAGAGCATTTATTTATTAAATGCCTCTTTCATTCATCATGCCTTCCATCTCCCAACAAATGGGTTTCATGCCTCTATTTATCAGGGCTTAGAGATAAAGGCAGGACTTCCTATCCTATTTGGAATGCTTCCTCCTCTCTTCACTTAGTTAACTCTTATTTATACTTTAGTTTTCAGCCCAGTTATCACTTCCTCAAAAAATCCTTCCCCAGCCTGTAATATTAGGTATATGTAGAATCCTTTCCTTTCCTTAATTGCACTTAACACAATAAATGCTTTTATTTCCATATGTGATAATTTGATTATTGGTCTTCTCCACTGTAAGCTGGATGTTAGTTTTAATCAGCTTGAATATTTAACATCCAGCAAGCACTCAGAAATAATTGTGTAATATATGGAGAGTAGAGAGACAATCAGAAGACCATTGCAATACAGAGTGTGATGGCCATGTAAACACTGGTGTTTGTCTAAGGCATATTGGGTGATGGGGTGAACAGCATATAGGAAAAACTTTTGGAAATGACACTTAAGTCCTAGATTTTAAGAATGTGGCCCAAGAAAGAACCCAAAGGTAGGCACTTATGCCAAACCTTGGAAGTGGGAGAAAACATGGACGACCTGCTTGGGGAAAGGCAAAAAGTGCTGTGAGTCCAAGGCACAGAGCCAGAGCTGGAGAGTCGGCCTTTGAAAGCTGAGACTAGACGTGCAGATTGAGGGTACATCCTAAAGGTCTTGCATGCTGTGCTAAAAAGTTCTGACTGTACCCTGCTGGTGATGAGGATACCATTGGAGTATTTTACCTGGGGCCAAGGCATGAGCACACACGCTCCATGCCCAGAGGGGTGTGCAGACCCTACCTGGAGAAGGTCAGGAGATTCCTAGTCCTGCTAGCCCTGGAGGTAAATTGCCTGAAGAAGTGAGAGTCCCAGAAACAAACAAACAAACAAACAAACAAAAAACAAAACAGGGCTGCTGTAGGCTGGGAGCTCTGTAGAAGTGAAGAAATCTGGATAAGATTAACAAAGGGAGAGATTTATTTCTACTTTAAAAGCCAAGATTTCAGAAACTAATTTTTCATTTTCTGGGAAAAAAAATTATTTTGGGTATTTGGATGGCGCACAGCCGACAGGAGCCCAGAAAGGCATCCATCACTAATCTTTTCCCTTCGGGGTGAGGTTCGGTGATGATGCTTCATTTCTCGTAATGCTCAGTGGGACCAGCCACTTTTTAATCTCACCACAATGCTTGGCGTTTTAGTAAAACGCACACAAAAGAAATCCTAAATAAATGATGCGGAAAGAAGGATATGCATTGTATTTCCTGTGGACGTAATTTATGACTCGGTCCTCATGATTTAATTAGGACTCCCTTGAAGTTTCTTCTTCTGGGATGTCTAAACACATCCTTCTGAAGAATTCCTCCCCTTTTATGTACAGACTTGGTTTTACCACTTGCCAACTTGCCTCTCTCCTCTCAGCTCAGGATTGCCTCAAATCAGTCCTCTCCTGAGTCCTGTAACCCTAACCCTGTCTTGACTCCTTGGCCTCTCCAATTTCTCCTATGCTCCTGTGTTCTGTGGGGATCCTCACTCCAAATCCACTGAATTCTTAACATTCCCAAACACCTCGCCAGTCTCAGCTAAAGATGGGCCAACACCTCCTAGGGGCAAAGCTGAGGAGTACTTCCTGTGTCGGAACAGGACCCCAGCTCCGTGTCGGATCTCCTAAAGGGGCTGGCACTGTGCGGCCAGGTCCAGGGGACATTGTGAAATGAATGAGCTTCAGCTTTTTCTCACATTTCATTTGCCCCTAGATTTTATTCCTCGGTCATTTTAGCCTCATTCCTCATTAATCACACAGCCTTGTCCTGGAGAAACCCTGGATTTAAAATGACGAGATTGGGTTCAACTCCCAACTATAGTATAAACTGTTGGGACACTGGGTAACTTCTTTCCTCATTCATGAAAGCGGAATCCAACCAGCCATGGTGGCTATGAGAACACAGTTTTAGGGTACATTTACAGGTGCTTTGCAAACTCTAGTGTGCCATGTAAGTGTGAGGGATTGTGTTAATGGTGGTACCCGAAGCCTGGAATCTGCTCGGCTGCTTCCTCAACCTTCTTCTGTTTGTTCTAACTCACTGCTGAGGCTGCTAGCTGGACATCATCCCTCTCTGTTCTCTGTGTTTGTCCATATTTCTTCCCAAGATGGCCTTGTATATTTTTTCCTTAGGTTCATGTTTTCTTCCTTCAGTATTCCTCTCAAATATTTAGGTAAACTTACATATTATGGATAAGAAAAGAAGGCAGCTGTGGTATGCCGTAGGATATATATATATATATACACACACACACTTACGTATATTATGATAGACCTATATTAATGAAGTGGTCAAAGGAGTCAGACTGCGTGGCAGATCACAAATTCACATCTCTCGTCCCTCTGGGCCAGCATTTCTGGAAGGTGCTATATAGGAACAGAGACATCAAAGGGTGGGAAACCCTGGGTGAAGCGCTGAAATTAATGTGCACTGGGAATATTCAAGAAGAGGATTTATGCATCTTTTTTCAAACATGTTTGATCATAAAATACCTTTTTCAAAGTGAAGTCTCTCTGGGTGACTAATGTTTTATGGAGTGTACCTAGGGAAAGTCTGCTTTTAACAACTTCTGAAAAATGGTGTATTGATCGTTGGCTCCAGAGCAGATAGAAGAGTTAAATGAAGTACTATGTGAAAGGATGAGCCAGGGCTCGTGGTGTGGAAGGCATAAACACCAGGGCCTCATTGGCCCTCGTCTGGGGGATACTTAGAAATGATGCCCAGGAAAGAGCATGGTGTCGACAAATTAAGAATGCCATGCCTGGTGGACTCTATGTGGGAAGAGATTCCCTCTCCCTCCCTGCAAAGAGCATCTGAACCAAACACTTCTCATCATCCAGCAGCCCCCATGAGGCCTTCCCTCGATCAGTCCCGGGGTGACTCAGAACGAACAGGCAGGGTTTTGGGGCGAAGAGTGCTGATGGACAAAGACTGAAGACTCTGTGTGATCACACAAGGGACTTGAGCAGGAAGGGGAGCTCAGAAGACAAAAGCAACATGAAACCCTCACTAAAATATACAGACGGGCCCCACACGGAGGCCTGAGCCACCCTGGGTAAGCCGGATACCAGCTTGTTAGTGAAAAGGAACTAAAAACCAATACAAAACCCATTGTCTCTCCTTCATAGTCTCTCATGTATGACGGGGTTTAAGACACTGAAACTTGTTCTCCTTAGGGGCGTGGGATCATCACCAACTCTCACCAATGGCCTTTATCTTTGCCATAAATCTCAAAGTAAGGACTCCTCAGGCATGCTCACAGGTGGATATCTGGGGCAGGTGGGCCTGGTCTAATCTGTTGGGTCTGATTCTGGCATCCACAGGGGGCAAACACAGGTCAGCAGTGCCTTTAGAGAGTGTTGTTTTAAAATTAATAATGTCGGTCACAGAAGGCACGCACTAGGCGGTATACACTAAATGTTCAGTGCGTGATCTCATTCCTTCATTTGTTCATCCCACAGTCACTGATTCCACAATATTCCTTAAACACCTTTCATCTGACAGATGCTATGCTAAGAGCTGGGAGCTCAAGGGGGACATGATGGGGGAGGTCCCATCATGGGCCTGTGCTCCAATGATAGAAAATACCAGGCCATTTCATCTGAAAGGGAGGATGGAAGCAAAATCCTCCATGCCACCCAGGCAGCTCATGTTGTTAGTGTTATACCCTTGAACGGCATGGGGCAGTCACACTCTGGCCCGGAGAAATGACTCTCACTTGAGATTTCCAGGCAGCTCCGTGTGGGTGGAGAGCAGCCCTGTGTCAGGCTTCTGAAGGCGGTGTCCACAAAGGCAGGTCCTTGGGGAGTACTCAGCTCTTTGCAAATAAGTGTTTGTTTTGCCAGTAAATGGTCTGGGTGCTGTGAAAGATCACATTTTTTTTTTTTTTTTTTTTTTCATTCTCTGAATCAGTCTTTAGAAGACAAGGCCCTTCCGCTCTGTTATGAAGCAGAAGCTCAGTCCAGGTCTGCCCACAGTAATTGGCCAATCCAAGGCAAGTGGGCAAGTCAGACTTGTAAAAATCCTTTCCAAGAACTAGATAGGTCTACTGTTGTTCCAACGCAAATATGCAGACTGGAACATTCTGTTTGAAAATCCAGGCACCAAAACTTGACTTTCTGAGTTCAAGTCCTTATCCAACATTTATTAGCTATGTGACTAAGCAACTTGTCCCCAATTTCTTCAAATTTTTTTCTGCTTCATTGTAATATAATTGGCAAACAGAATTATAAGATATTTAAAGAATTTGCTTAGCACATTGTAGGCATTCAATGTCTACCTGTGTTGGAGGAAGAGAACAGTATTTCCTGCCTTTTGCTTTATCGTGGACCTAGCACTATGACTTGGGCACAGTAGACATTTAAAACACAGGCTGATTGCTATGAAAGCCTGGACATTCTTCTAAATAAATTAAGGAGATTACTCAATTGATAGTGAGGGAACCTTAGACTATCAATTGGAAAACTGATAACTGCCTACTAAGTAAGGGCATTAAATTAATAGTGTTAATCTTTTACAGAAAGACACTTTTTAAGAAATAAATAAGTGTAGTGGTAACTGGTCAAAAAGTATAAGATTTCTACTCCAGGACTGCTTTCGGGAAATTGAAATTGGCCCTTAGGCTTGGTGTTAGATCTGCTAAGCAAGCAATTTCACCTGGAATGGGGGCACAAGTAGTATCAAGCAGAGGCTTTCATGGATAAACCTGAGTGATCTGACTGTATCTCATGCCCTACTGGAACAACTGGAAGTCTTGTTCACCCCTGAATAGGTGAAGAATTTCCCAGTAAATATTATTGGTTAGCTTTGCTATTCTGCATGGTCACAGGCCAGCAGCAGCTCCTGGAATCTTGTTATAAATACAGTCTCCGCCTCCCACCCCAAACTAAAAACAATCTGCATTTTAACAAAGTCCCCACGTGCTTACATGCATATCAGAGTTTGAAAAGCAGTGGTCTAGAGGCTAAAGTGATGATAGGATTAGAAGTAGTTTTGTTTGTTTGTTTGTTTTTATTACGTGTTGTTGACATCTGTGCTGTACACGGGCAACCGGAGCACCAATTTGTAAGGTGAGAAAGAATGAGGTTCTACACCTAAATCCTCTTTGGAAGCTGAACCAACTTCCGACATTCAAGAACTACTGGGCTGCAAAAAGGTACCTGATTGCTGAGAACACGCACTATACCACAAACTGCAAACACTGGCCGTATTGGAGTGGACACTTTTAAGTCTCCTTGTTAATTTTCACAAGCTGAATGACCAGGACACACACTGCCATGAAGACTGCAGAGTAAATGAGGTTGCGGGGTGGGTGTAACCCAGAGAAGGCTCTTGTACGATAATAGTGCCCAGTCAAGGATTTTAAATAACTGTAGGAAATGCCTGCTCTGGGAAATGCCTTCTCTGCTCCTTGAGAAAGGCTATGAGCTGAAATTGCAGAAGCCATAATACAGGAGGCTATGATGTAACTTCCTTCTAGTGTGGTAGCGTTAGCCTGCCTGATGACTGGAGAATTGGTTTTGGTGAGAGTTTGAGCTAGGTGGCAAATAAAAATCTAGGACGCTCAGTTAAATTTGAATTTCAGATAAACAGGGAATACTTTTTTTTTTTTGGTTTAAGCCTATCCAACACAATCCTTGGGTCCTGTATTTTATCTGGTAACCCTAGTTCCACTTGATGGGTTTGGGTACTGGGGGTTCACCTAGTGAGATTTGTAGCCAAGAGGAGGGTGTCACCCCCACGCCTTCCCTAACCTGAATTTCTGGTAAAAGGATTGCACACTCGATGTTTCTGAACCAGTCTTAGAGCTCTTCAGTCTTGTTTTTCTGTGTTTCACAAACTAGCAAGGCTAACCAGGCAGGCAATTCTTCACCTCATGTGAGTCACCTTGTAAAATGTATGCTCGAACCTCAAGTTACTAAATCTGACGTAGGCAATCCAAAACTAATAGGAGGGGGGAAATGACAAGCAAAACAAAGCAAGGGAAGTAATAAAACTAATGTATTGACTCTGGAGAAAATGTGCTAAAACACCTCAACTAGGTGTTAAATTAAGTTGCCGTAATAGTTGAAGCTTGTCAATTCCTTATGTTGAATGAAAGCTATGAAACACGATGGGGCATTTTTTGACTATTAAAAAATAAAATTACTCCAAATTTGTCATGGACTCTGCACCAAAGAAGCCAGAGATCTGTAAGGTGCACAAGACAGGGGCCACATACTAAAGCCGACCAGTACGTAAGGCCCAGTACGTAAGGCCCGTACAAACTCAGAGACTGAAAGCAACCACGTAGGATGGTCCTGAAACATAAAGTCCCTAACTAAAAGTCAGCCAAGGTGGGCGGTGATAGCCAAGGCCTGTAGCTTCCTTGGCAAAGGTCAGTCTTTTTCCATCACAGAATCAGTCTGCAGTCTTTTCGCCTCTAGGATAACATACCTTTGAAATGCAACATAATCTCCTTTTCCAGACTCCTCAAGGCACGAGGCCACGGGACCCCTGGTGTTCCCACACACCATCTCTCTGTGATGTAAATGTTAATTATTAACATCCTGGACCCACCAGTGTAAAAGATGTATGTGTCTCTTTGTGTTAGCTTTTATCCAGTCTCAGATATTTCCCCATTTTTGGCTTTCTCCCACCCCCTTAATTTAAAAGGATTTCATGTAACCTTTCTCATGTCTCCTTCTTTTAGTCTAATACGTAAACTAAGCTGCAATACTGCCGTTCTCCAGGCCATTTTTTCTCAATCTGTTGAAATTTTGCTTCTGGGCAGTTGTCATCAGTTTCGTTCGAATACGCTCATAAAAATTCCCTACAGGTTTGGACATTTCTTACATCAACAGTAATTAGCAAGAATGTTGCTGAACCATAAAATCCAAGTTGCACAAAAGTAATTACTGTTATCCCGGGAGTGTGTAACGGAGAGAAAAACTGTAGCTGAAAGTGATACTCAAGATCGGAGGAAACAGGTTATCAAAAGAATTCTGACACACACATCAGTTCAGGGAAAAGAAAGAAACAAGGGCGCCTATGGGAATCCCAGCACTCACTTCCGAGCCCTCTTCTTGCCAGTAAATGGCGACAGAATTTTAAGAATAAAGAACATCCAGAAAATATCAAGGGTGAAAAAAATAATTACAAAGCCATTTGGACTTCAAAAGAAAAAGTAAAACAAAATTATTTCACTAAGTCAGATAAAGTTTTCTGCAGCTTCAGGACCTCATTTTCTGCTGTCTCTTGTCTGTTATGCATCCAAATGAAGGGAAAACGTGCTAATCTTGATAGATACTTTGCAACAACGAGGACATCTTTTTTTTTTCTTCTGTGGCAGGAAGAAAAGGAGGAACTCATTTCTTGCTAAATATCAAGAAAATTAGACCATATGAACTCCAGAAGTAATATCTTGTCATTCATCTTTTAACTATTCGGACTTTATTGTATGTCATTTTGTCAATCGCCCAGCAAG
Organism: Anoura caudifer; assembly: GCA_004027475.1. NCBI lineage: Eukaryota > Metazoa > Chordata > Mammalia > Chiroptera > Phyllostomidae > Anoura > Anoura caudifer. The sequence goes on from PVKU01004036.1 coordinate 20,095, forward strand.
GTCCCCTCTTGTGCTCCTTTTAACATTAATTTGTGGAAAATGGATGTCAATGGACTGAACCAACAGAGCTAAACCCAAAGCCAAAAGCTCATCAGTACTTGCAACATCTAAGTCAGATCAAGGTATATTATGCTGTTATCTACTATGCTGTTTCTTATTGTATTCTTATACTATTACGTATGTAATCTACATAATTAACGAAAAGTGTATTACAACATTTATATCCTTATTATAACAAAATCTTATATATCAACAAATATCTATCAACAAGTAAAAGTTTAATACTTCTTCCAGGAAAATAGGCACAGGACATTATAAATATGTACTTGATAAAGAAAAAATATAAATGGACAAAAAATAAGATGATGAATCTAATGGGTAATCAAAGGGATGCAATTTAAGATAAGATCACATCTTTTGCTTCTCAAATTGGCAATGATATTTTTTAATTTTGATTTTTCAATTACAATTGACATTCAATATTATAGTAATTTCAGGTGCACAGCGTACTGGCTAGACATTCACGTAATTTACAAAGTGGTCCCCCGATAAGTCTAGCACCCACCCAGCGCCACACCTAGTTCTCGCACTGTTATCGGCTGTGCTCCCTGTGCTGTACTTTCCTTCCCCACGCCTTTTGACTGATCCTCTCCCGTGTTAGTGAAGCGGCAGGAAACAGTCCCTCTCTCATGCTGTTGGCAGAACTGTAAATTGGCTCTTTCTGTCTGCAGAGCAGTCTTCAAATATTTATCTAATGTATATAACCTTTTCTCTAGCTTTTATACTCCTAAAAATTTAATTTAAAAAATATTCTGAGATGTGAAAATATAATCCATTTAGCTACAAAAAGATATTGTTGCAGCACTTTTAATAACAGCACACAACTGGACCGCCTTCTCATCTGTATGATGTTACTGCTTAAATAAATGTTCATTCATCTTTGGCGGCCTCTCTGACTCCAGGGAGCATAGCTGAGGGAGGCCCCCAGTGGCTGGACACTGAAATGCACGGTCTGCCTATGGAGACCTGCAGAAAGACATCCGTACCTTAGTCAATAGCCATGCAAACAATGTGGCAGGGGAGTAACGTATAATGGCGTAAAAAATGTTCCAGCTATGTAAGTGATGTACGTGTGCATGTGTGTATACCCTCATACAAACAGGTTCACAAATGATGTGCATATATGCAGAACGGTCTCCTTATGAGGAAAGGCAAGTGCAAATTAGTATATGCATGGACACAAAATACTAGTGTTGTTCCTCAGAGGTGAAATGAAGAGTTATTTTTATTTTTTCATGTATCCAAATGTAATTTGTCTCTTATAAGAGACACGTATTACTTTATAATAAAAAATAGTTGTTTTAAAATGTAACTGTTTCTCTGCGCAATTTGAGTTTTATTTTATATTTTATCCATCATCTAATATTATACTTAACTTAGATGTGGAAAGTATGATTTTTTTAAAAGAAATAACTAGTTTCTGAATTGGAATATGAGTTTGATGCCTATAAAATTGTTGTTCCTCAAAAGAGTCATTCTTGAAGACTTTATTAAGCTGTTAGATGAGGTGGAAGGCTTTATGGGCAAATCTCTCTCTTAAAAATTCTTTTCATGTTGTTGTAGAGCTGTCCTGACCATGTGGCACTGGCCGTGCAGCCGGATTTTCCTGCCCGGCCAGGGGACGGGAACTGAAGTACGGGTAGTCCTCCTCTGCAGGATGGCGCGCCAGCCTTGGGCTTTCTCTTGGTACCTGGAATCAAGACTCTTCCCACTCATGGCCTCGAAGCATTTCGCGTTTGCTCAGGGCCCTGAGCCCACAGCTGCCCCTCTCCCTCGGTGTGGGTGTCCTCCCTGCTGGGCCTTCTCAAGGAATCCTGTTTGCCCCCTCTCTCCCTGCCTCTTGCCCTCAGGTGCTTCTCAGAGGTGATTTTACCCTTAATGATGCTAAATAGACTTTTCATCTTCCTATTTCATTTTCTGTCAATTGGTTTTCTAAAATTTTTTTCTTAGCTCTTTATAGCCCTGACAGATGTAAACAGCCACAGCTGGTATGTTGCTCTTTAACCCCTGGAAGACAAATTCCACTGGTCTGCAGATGCCTCCCTGCTGGTCCCTTCAACTAGTAAACATACCAAATAGCCCTCACACACCAGTGGCTTTACATGTTCCCAAAGTCCAGCCTTGTGCCCTAGACACACACTTCTTGGTGGAGAAAAGGGGATCCCCCCCATCTTCTTACCATCACCGGGACTTGGAGGAGAGCTATCTCCTCTGGCTTCCCACACACACCTGCTTACCATGATCTGACCTTTCCCTTCTGGCCTGTTAAACATCACTTCATGTATCCTATTTCCTCCAGGCCCCGATATGTGGACCACTATGTCTCAAGCTGACAAACCCAAGGCTCTGTGTATACCAGAATTATCCAAGGAAGATTTTTGAAAAGACACATGCCCCTACCATCCATGAAAATCCTAATTTAGTGGGTCCAAGGGCCAGGTGTGGGGGCTTCAGTGGTCCTCACATTTCTGTGCACATCAGAATCCCTTGGGGAGCTTTAGAAATGCATGTGCCCAGATGTCACTCTAGACCACCTGCAGGTGTTCGATAAATGAGGGCCAGCGTTTATCGTCTTGCTTCCCATGGCATCCCAACGTCCTGTGTGCCTCAGTGGAGTGGTCTAGTGAGGTACATGAACCAAACAATGTCAGGAGCAATGTCATTTACATAGATTGTCGATTCTTGTCTCTCTCAAAAAAGGGGCATCTCACACATATTGAGTAAATGCATGGGTGACTGGGAAAGGAAGTCTTTCAAGAGTACCTTATTCCTTTGTATTGTCATAGTCGTGGAGTGACATCTCATCATAATCACAGGTTCCACCCACACTCAAAAGGAAGGGAGTGACAGAGGCACAAGTGTCCTTCTTACAATTTCTCTTGCCACAGGAAGATTCAACTACAGCCCTGGTCATCATTAAAAAGCAGTGGGGTAGTGGGGCGGTTGAAGGAAGTTGAAGGGATTAGTCAAAGAACATATATGAATGACCATGGACATAAACAACAGTGTAAGGATGGACTGTGGGAATGGGGGGCAGACTGGGTGGAGGGGGGCAAAGGGGGGATTACTGGGACAACAGTAATAGCACGAACAATAAAATATTTAAATGAAAAAAAAGTGACTATCTTCCTGCCCCAGGACCTGGCCGCCTGAGGGCTACAGGTAAGCAACAAAGGTAGCTCCAGGTCAGGATGGGGCTTACCTTATGTTAGCTGTGGATGAACAGGTAAAGGGACTTTGGGTTAGGCTGGGAGTAGAAAAATGAGGGGTTGAAATAAAAATAAAAAGTAAAATTATTCACTGACTTCAGTCATAGACCTTTCCATATTCCTGACTCATTTGATGACTAAATCTTGCTAGTTTTCACTTGTTATTAGTTTTCACTTGTCCAGTTTTCAATAGAAGTTGAGTCAAACCTGGTGTCCTAACTTCCCTCCCTCCTTGTTCTTCTGCCCTTTCCAGGGCCTGACCACTCCCTATCAGCACATGAAAATGTCTATCAAAGACCCGTGGTGAGGTCAGATTCCCAGGCAAAGCAAAGCAGTATGGGGAAAACAGGAAGAAAGCCATGGAATGAACAAAATCTTTCTTACGCAAGTCCTTTATTTTCTGTAAGCAGTGGGTTCCTATTTATTTGACAAGGCTGATTCAGTTTTGGTTCTAAAAAAAAAAAAAAAAAAAAAAACATTGAACTTCAAAAATCCTATCATTTTTATGCGGCTTAGGAATCTCCTGAGAACCAACTAGTCCTTCAATTACTCTCCCCTAAATAGTTCTTATTCTACTTCTAATCTACAGGGTTTTGTAACTTTCAGCCTTCAAAGTGATTTGGTGCCCAAGGACCACAGAAGCCTCTTCTTTCCTCATTTTATCCTAAAGTTCTGCCACCCACCCAGAGCCTCTGCAGAAAGTTAGCACTATTTTTTTTTTGTCCTGTCTGATTAACGTCAAAGCACTGTGCTCTGGCCCCACGGCTGCAGCTCTCGCGAGCTTCAGTGAAGTCACTTTTGTCTGCTTCACTTTCTGTCATCTCCTTTCATGTCTTGCTTCTTCGCAAGGTTATCCAGTCTGAAATTGCTGGCTTGTTTTCTGATATTTGCCCATTCCCCTGAGCAGGAGGATTTTAGCTCCCCCTCCTGAAAGTAAACTGGTTGATTAGATCTTTAATACCTTTCTCTGCCCTCACCTTACCCATGAAAATCTGAAGAATCATGAGTGAGGATGGTGCATCATGTCTCATCAACACCTCCCACTACACATTTTTAAAAGGAGCATCCCAGGCTAAGTGAAATAAGTCGGACGGGCAAAGTCAAGAACCGTACGATTTCATTCATAGGTGGGATATAAAATGGAAAGCAACAAACAGACAAGGCAAACATACAAAAAACTCATAGACACAGATAACAGTATGGCAGTTACCAGAGGGAAAAGGGGTGAAGGGAGGTAGAGGAAGGTAAAGGGAGTCAAATATACGGTGACAGAAGGAGACGTGACTTTGGGTGGTGAGCACACAATGAAATACGCAGATGATGTACTACAAAGTTCTACACCTGAAACTTATATAAACTTATTACATAATATGTAATTAATGTCACCCCCATAAACTCAATACATTTTTTCAAAAAGAGCATTCTGGAAATGTTTATGTCTATAAACATGTAAAATAAGCTGTTAAGGATTTAATTCCCATGGATGAGCGAGCCCTGTAATGCACGTGTAAGCAATTTCCACGTAATGCAAGCGCTGGACGTTTCCTCATGACACAGTTGAGGAAGGAATTAGTTCCTACTCTTCTTCTCTTACTCTTTCATGCCCTTGCTCTAAGCTTATGGTGTTCATTCAACACAAACATCTTCCCAATCACTTGCCAAATTCACATGACAGTTACTGGTGATGGGTACTTGATAGTATCTGAAGAATGTAGGAGTAGCTGAATTCTCTCTGTTCTTCAAACATGCTTCCTTCCATGGGGTTCTCAAAAGAACAAGAAAATGGGACCCTGTTTACCGTTTTATTACAAGTTGTCCCGAGGCTCAATGTCTCCACAATGAAGCACTCAGGAAAGCTCGAAGCCCTCCTGTCCCCACCCCAGACCTGAGTGCACCTGCGTGGAGAAGAGGAGAGAGCCAGGGGATGAGAGAGCGAGGCTTGTCCGGAGACCCAGGCTCCGTCTCCACTGATCCAGCCAGTGCAAGAAGAAAGGAAATGGGGGGGATTGTGTGCATGATTTGTGTACATACATCTCCCTCCTCCTCCTCCTGCTTTTTCACTACTGGCCTTATTTCCCCCCTTAAAATGCACTAACTTCTTTTCTTTCTCTGGACCTTGCATTTGTTAATAATGCTTTTTTCTTTTTTTTTTTAAGATTTTATTTATTTTTTTAGAGAGGGGGAAGGGAGGGAGAAAGAGAAAGAAGCCTCTCTCTGTGGTTGCTTCTCAGACACCCACTACTGAGGACCTGGCCCAGAACCCAGGCTTGTGCCCTGAATGGGAATCTAGCTGGCAACCCCTTGGTTCACAGGCCGGTGCTCAATCCACAGAGTCACACCAGCCAGGGCAGCTCTCTTTACCCCTGCATTGCTTAGACTTTTTTCCGTCTGCAGAACTGACTGGCTGTGGGAGATAAGGTTGGAGCAGACCAGGGAAGTGAAGACTAGAAACTTAACCACGGACTGTCAGGCTGAGGGTGGCATGAGCTTGTGTGAAAGATACGGAGATGAGACCAGAGTGAAGCATCCGTGCAGTGACATCCCTGTGGATGCGCCAAGGCTAAGGTTAAGGAATGGAAACCAGGAGGGCTGAGGCAAACCCACAATAACTAGAAGTAACAACATACCTGGAAAAAAGGCTGAGCCTCCCTTGCAGAAAGTTCCGATCATGTGACTAGATGCGGGTCAGCAGGATGTCAGAGAAATTGTGTGTTGAATTTATGTCCTTAAATGGAGCATCCTTCAATCTTCCCTCTTCCTCCCTCCTGCCAGGTGGAATATGGACGTGTTCACTGGAGCCGTCTTGCTGGACCTCGAGCTAACCAGGAATGCAGGCTGCTGAGGGAAGAGCAGTGAGGCAGTAAGGGTGGAGGTCAACGATCCCAGCAGCTCCGCACTGGTCTTGAGACACCTGTTTCAGACTTTTATACTAGAGAGAAATAGAGTTCTATCTTCTTTCCTATTTTTTGTCACATGTAGCCAAGTCCAACTGAAAGAAACATAGGCAATTTATACACATTCCCAGGGACTGTTGCCCTCCTTAAGGTCTTGAAACCCAGCTATGTTCCTGGCCTTAAAGTTGTGATATTTTTATTTATTGAAAATTTCATTTATTCAAGATTTGTGAAATAAGAGGCCTGCAGACCGGCAGAGTGAGGTGGGGAATAGAATACTGTTGCAGATAAACACCATAGGGAAACTCCATGGCATTTCAAAGGAAAATAACGCTCGTGAAAGCTGTCATGGTGTCTCTATGCAGGCCAACGCTGTCTCCTCCCGAGTGCATTTAACTCAGTCTGGTGTGGTGTGGAGTCAGAGGCAAAACTGACCAGTGAAGGGTATGGGATCAGTTTGGGGGGAAAGAGTTTTCTGGAATAGTCAAGGAGGCCCTCCAACTGTACTGTTTCATCTCTTGAGTCCATTTCACCATTCAAAGATGTATTTGAGTAAACAAACACTCCCAGAAAAGTCTCAAATCTATCAGTCACCTGTACGTTACTGATAATTGCTCTAATCAGACAGATAAGTAGGGGTGACCAACTTCAAAGAAATGCAATTTGCAAGAAGATGATGGTGGAGAGAAAAAGATGGTGGCTTGTTTGGGAGACGACAGGCTTGAGTGGGACTTAGGGGTTCTGAGTCTGCAAGGCTCGATGGACAGAAGTGTGAGACAGGCTGGGAACGACTTGGTCCACCTCCCAGGCTGGCTCAGGGCTCCATCAGGGCTAGTGTGCACTGCAAATCACCTCAAGGCTTCCCTGGCACATCTTTGAGGCCTTGGGATGCCAGAGCTGCCATCTCAGAATTTGTCTGGAGGCTGTAAGTCATGGCCCACTCTGGGTGGGCCTGGGCCCATGTGATGACAATGGCAGCCATTTAGTGAGCGCTACTGATGAGAAAACTGAGGTTCAGTGAATTTAGGTAACTCACACCCATCACAAAGAGCCAAGCAATCTGACTCTGCTGGGTCCTACCCCAAAATGCAGATATCCTTAACACAGGGCAGCCAAGGGCCTCTGCATCCAGCTGTCCCTCACTCTTTCCAGTAACCAGTAGAGAGACAAGAAGAAAATAGCGATGAGAAATGCCAGCTTTTCTTTGCAGAAGGACACAGGGAGAGAGCCAGGGCCCTTCTCCAACTTGGCCTCTGCCCATGGTCTCCTCACCTTGTTCTCTTCCATCTTCTCTGACATTTTTGGGGATTTTCTGTGCTTCCCACACTCGGCTGCTTAGGGGGAGTCCAGGCTCCAATCCCAGGAAACTCTAATACTGATAGCTTTGGTGATTGTCATCTGGAGCCCAAGCAGAGGATCGGAGGGGCCTAGGGTAGGAGTAGCCTCAGAAATCTTCTCAGACACAAAGGCCTCCAGTGTGTACAAATACATTAGGATCCCCCAAACACCACCCTTGTGTGAAGTCAATGAGGTGTGTGGAGAGAAACTCCATCCCATTTGGTGGCTGACCATAAAAATTTAATTATTTTAACATAACTAAAAAACAAAATTTTTCAAAATGTTTCCTAGATTTCCTTGAAAATTTTTTTCTCCTTGGATAATAGAGAAGCAACAGAATCGACTTAAGAAAACAGAAGTAGGTGAAGTTTGCCCTGATCTTCCTTCATCATTGCTTTCCTCTGAGCAGGTGTCCAGACTTTCACTGGGTCCCACAGATGGTCTGAACAAGACTGCCTGCACCCCTCCCCAACCTGGTTCACGGATGATGTATCTTTCTCCTCTCTCCACCTTCTTCATCCCCAGACTCATCTGAAATTCAAATATCCTTCTGTTCACTGGGGCCAAGAGAGCAGCCACTTGCAAAGAAAGCTAATAAGTGGATGTCATTTGAGGTACTGGTGACTTCATACTTCCCTGGAGAGTGCCACCCTTCCCGAGCTTTCTTCTACCCACTCTGTTTCCTTATAGGGTTGGTTGTACAATCTTGGTAAGAGGCCATATGCTAAGGAACTCAATAATTCCCTTAAGAAGAATCAAGAATTGATGAAATGACTATAACCCAGAAAGCCTGGTGTTTTCGAAGTCGAGCTCTTGGTGACTAGCAATGACAGTGTAGATGAGGGCAAGCCAGATTTTCAGTGTCACCCTGGATCTATGACTCTGAAATATTTTTGAATAAAATAATTGTGTGTTGTTTCTTTTCAAGTAATCTTGCAGTTGTATGTATTGCATGTTCATTCAAGGGGGAGGGAAAGATAAGCAGGATGCCTTCCTGATTATTGTCCTTCAGAGTGGCAGCTGTGAGATGGGTCACTCGGAGTCAAACTCTACTTAATTTAAGGATGCCATAATGGTGGGGGTACTAGGAGGTTCGCTTACGAACCTAGAAAGTCAGAGTCAGAAGGGAGTTTACAGAGTGTATTTTTCTCTGGCTGGTAGCAATATTGGTTTGCCATCTCTGAGAACCCCTGTGAGCTCACAGGAGAAAGAGTTATCTACAACGACTGCTGTGTGTTTAGGACTGGAGAGAGAGATCAAACACTCTCAAAATAAATGGAGAAGAGCTGATACTGGGCATCTTCCAGAGCCTTCTTCCTGTGCCCTTTGGTAATCAGCAAAATCAAATCAATTTCTGATGGCCAAGGACCCTACTGGTACTTCCCAACAGGAGAGTTCAGGGCTCCATGTATGAAAAACGTCCTCAGATCCCAGGGGATCAGCTGTTTCCCAGAACTGGTCTTTGTGTGGGATACACCACCATAGATGAAGCCCAGACTTACAGGGTGGTATATTATACCCACTGCATGGCGATCAAGGCCAACTAAAAGTCCCCAGAATGCCCATCCTGCTGGTAGGAGTCACAACAAGCTCACACACACTGTTGGGTAAGACCTCTTTGTGAACATTAGGCAGCAGGAAGACACGCTTTTGATTCTTGCCCCCACTGGCTCTCCAATGTCTGTATTGTCTGCAGCTGTTTCTCTCCTTGGCTGCTGTGATCTGGACATTGTATGAGAGCTCAAAGTCTTCTGGCAACTCATGTCCCCTCCAACTCGACTTTGACTGCCAACATGGACTTGCTGTGCCGCTCTGTGAAAGGTTAGTCCTGCCATGCACATTTTTTTTTTTAAATCCAAACATTCCCATAAGTCACAAGGTACTACATTTTTTCTCCCATGACACACACATTGATTGAGACTCGGTGTTTATAATAAAGCTGTTATTTTAGAAGCATATAGAAACGAGCCCCAAAGCAGCAAACCTACAACGTTTAAGTTCAACCCCTGATCATAAGACAGAAGCTGTCTGTTCTTGGACATTCTTGATGTTGGCCAGACACAGGCATGGGTTTTGAAAGAAGGTGCTCTGATTGCTCCCTGGGTCAGGCTCCAGCCTGCGGTGGCAGCTGTTGGAGGCCTGACAGCCACTGCAGAGTCCTGGGTGGATGCCTGAGGTGCCATTGTGGAATCAGACTGGAGCAAGAAATTGTTTTCTCATGCTTCGATTTTTATCAGATGAACTTGTACTCAAATGTTTTCCCTTCATAGCATGCTCCATCTGTCTGAAAGCACATTCACACGGCACTCTTCCCCTCCTACTGCTGTGAGTAGACATAAAAACGTAACAGGGGCGGAAGCATGAAGAAAAGAGCTGCCTATGACATGATGGCCCCGCCTCGTTCCCAATCTTCACAGCCCCTTTACCACCATCTGCCAGGACGCCATGGGGACAAATCTCATGGGCCACCCTTCGGAAGCCAGGACCTCCCCAGGTGCCCCCTCACCTTCCAGACTCACCCACACGCATGGCTGTGCATTGCCTACAATGGCCTCCTGCTCCCAAGGCGGAACATTTCCTAATGCAACATTAGTCACCAGCGAACTTTCCTGAATCCTTTACCTGAATATTCCCTCATGTCTTACCCTCTCTGAATCCTGGATCCACTCAAAAGGCTATTTTCCCTGCAGGTCTCTCGAGGGGTGGGTGTTCTAGTTCCTTCAGCTGTTGTACTGGTCTGAAAACTCCCAATTTGGTTAAATACTGCTTCCTGAATTTTGAAAGCCTGAGCCATGGAGCTGGACATGACTGGAGTAAGACACATCTCTGTGAGGAAGGCTTCATGTGAGTCCTAACCACTAATTCATGTGACTCAAGCAAGCCCACGTACTTCCCTGGTCTGCTCACTTACCCTCACTTCTAGGTAATTATTACATTTCCACCCCTTCCTTTTTTAGCTAATGTCCTGGATTCTTATTTCACCGAAAGGTGGAAGCAATCAGGCAGCAACTGGCCTCTTTCTGTGCACAGAGAGGACACTTTGCCTGTCCTCCAGTACTAAGAAGAATGACTCTGTTCCCACGAAAGATACATCCATTCTTCCCGCTGTTCCCCAGGTCTCGTCCTCTCTCCAGGACATTGCACTTGGACTTGTTATCCTTCTAGCATTCACTTTCACGTCCCCGTGTTACTGCGTCATACCCATCAGTATGCAATACTGTAGTATTTCCTAACTTAAAACAAAAACAGCACCATTTTCACCACCTCCTTCATATGCCACCATTTCTCTATTCCCTCTTGGCTGGGGTAAAACTAAAGCATTGGCTGGGATTACGTTCTTGTCTGGGCTTAAGGGTCTCTTTGAAGCTCGCTGATTGTTGGCGGCACCCAGTTTCTTGTGGTTGCAGGGCTGAGGTCCCCATTCCCTTCTAGCTATTTTCTGGAGGCCTCTCCCAGCTCCTGGAGGCACCCACAGTTTCCTTCCTGCAGTCCTCATAATCAGTTCGCAACTCGGGGGATTGCTTTCTGCAGGCCAGCTGGAGTACATCTCCCTGGCCTTTTTTTTTCTGACTAATGAGTGAAAACTTGATTCCAAGAGCTCGTGATTAAGCCAAAAAATCTCCCAGAAGGTCAACTGATGTGAGACTTTAATTACATCTGCAAATTTCATAGTAGTACCCTAGTACTTAGTACTTAGGTTAGTGTTTGATTGGATAACGGGGAGAGGTACATGTATACCAAGAGCCAGAATGTCAGGGGCTATTTTAAAATTCTGCGTACTCCAGGCAGACAGATTACAACAAATTACTCTTTGTTCCGGGCTGACACAGCCCAGTCAGGCTGGGTGGAGAACTTGACCAGTGAAGCTCCAGCTGAAGAGATTTGACTCCACTTGCCCCTAAATTGGGTGCCTTTGTGCAAGGCAAAGCCTGTCACCTCTCCATGGAGACTCCACCATCTCCCATGCTCCCTGATTGACTATGTCCTACCACCCACTGAAACTGCTCCTTTCAAAGTCAGCAGTGACTTCTATGTTGCCAGATCCAATGCTCAGTGCTCGTCATTATGGATGAAATATTTGTGTCCCTGCAAAATCCATACATTGAAGTCCTAATCCTCCAGGTGATAGTGTTAGCAGATGGACCTTTGGGAGGTAATTAGGATTAGATGAAGTCATGAGGGCGGGGCCCTCATAATGGAGTTAGCATCCTCATAACAAGAGGAAGAGATATCAGAGCCCTCTTTCTCTGACAATGAGATACAGTAAGATGGTGGCCATGTACAGCGAGGAAATGGGTTCTCAACAGGAAACGAGTCTGCTGGCATCTTGACCTTAGACTTCCCAGCCTCCAGCACTGTAAGAAATACCTTATTTAAGCCACTCAGTCTGTGGCATTTGTTATAGCAGCCTGAGCCGATTAAGATAATACCCGACCTACAGCATCGTCTGTCACTTTTCCTCTGAGCGTACTTTCCACTCCTAACTTTGGGACATTGTTCTCTTTTGGATCTATTTTCATCAGCTTCATTTGTAGCTTTCTGTTCATTTCCCTTGCCTCTAAACTTTAGGTGCACCTCGAGGGGCAGTCCTTAGACTTTTGCTGTTGTCCATCTGTACGTACCTCAAATCTTGCCCTTAAATGCCGTCGAATAGTGAGGGTTCCCAAACGGCTATCTCCTGCTCACGTTTGTACATCCATCTGGCTCCTGGACTGCTGGGCATTTCCTATTGCACTGTAGTTGCTTTCTTGAAAGTAACATGTCTGAACCCAGACTCAGGCATCAGCCCGTGACATAAATAAATAAATAAATAAATAAATAAATAAATAAATAAATAAATAAAAGAACAACTAAAAGAAGCTGTTCTTGAAACATTTCCCTTTCAATAAATGGCAACTTCATTTCTTTAGGCTGAAATCCTCAAAATCATCTGTGAGCTCTTCTCTTCCATTCCCCATATGCAAATCCATACGTAAATCCCATTGGCTCTACCTTCACCATACATCTGGATTCTAACCATTTCTTCCCCTGGATCCAAGCTGCCGCCACCATAGCCTAGCTTAGTGCGCTGGACTACTAAAAGTTCTTCCTGTTTTCTTCTCTCTATAGACCTTTTCCTACACAGCAACCAGAATGAACTTTTTAATAAGTACGTCCTATCTGCTCAAAGCTTGCAATAGTTTCCCACTCAGAGAAAGAGCCAAAGTCCCTGTAAAGGTCTCCATGGCCCAATCCTCTGTAACCTCATTGCTGACCTCTCTCCCCTCAGCTCACTTGGCTCTGGTCCTAACCCGTAACTCCTCCAGCTGAAGTCCTTCCCCATGTTCTTCACTCTTGCCAATCCCCCTGCCTTAGCCATTTTTCCTTCTAGATAACGACATAGCTTTTTCTGGCCCTTCAGGTCTCTGCTCCAAAGTTACCCTCCAGTCCCATTCTATCCCTCACCATGCTTTTTCTTTGTTTATCACCATTGGACACATAACATTTTGTTTGTCTAGTTTTATCCTCTAGTTATTCTGCTGCCTGGTCTACCTTCATGAGGGTAGAGGGTTATTTCATCTCCTTTAATATAAAATATTAAAGTAATATTTAATATGCCTTTCACAATTTTACATGGTAGATGCTCAATAAATATTTGTTGCATAAATAAATGCATTTTTTCTTATCCCTACATTTTGAAACCAATGCAAGTAATGAAATTCATCATTTCTAAGAGGCCAGGCATTGTACTTGACATTGCAATAGGGTAGTCAGGTCACCCTAACAAAAACACAAGATGGAAACAATTTATCAAATAAACGTTTTTTACATTATGGAACATTTAATGACAACAATCTGCATTACATTTTTTTTTCTTATCAAGTAAGTAAAAGTATTTTAAAACTCTCCAACAAACCACAAAGTTTGTTTTTGTTTTTTTCTGACTCAGGGCTGGTTCTGTTATAGCCATTAAACCAGGATTACTCATAGCATAAAAAATTATTTTCAATCTGGTATTTAGTACAGAAGTTAGAGCAATTATCAACTAGTTTTACATAGAACAGCAGGTTCCCTGCAGAAAACACATTTCCACTTATCAAGAAATGACGCTTTCTCAAGAGATTTGAACATCATGTTCCAAATACTGACTCTTCTTCTAAACAGGATTTGGAGGGAGCCCCTTTTGTTCATGTTGACAGCCTCCAGATCTGAATTACCCACCAAAAGATTGATCACAGTCAACCCAAAAGCAAAAGACTCAAAGTATGATATTGTGAATTCTAACTATGCCTTCTAGAAGCTCTGACTCCTTAATTTCACATTTGTGCCTTGGCAGTCAATTTATGATCAGCATAAGCAAGAAACTCATTTTTCTGCAATTGGAGTACAGCCTTCAGGCCCAAAAATTGTTGCATTGATTTTTTTCTTTTTAGTTTTTTTTTTTGTCTTGTTTATTTTATTTTTGTTTTTTATTCCATAGTATTGATTTTTGAAAGGCTCTTTGGACCTAGATTAAATCTTTAAAATTCTTGATTTAAACTTGATGAAGTTATCAAAAGTGTCTTGCTTTCTAAAAGTTCTGCAATCAATAATTTTAAATTTTGCATGCCCTGTGATTTATAAACCCCACTCGCAGAACTTTACTCGAAGGAAATAGTTGTGTATATGAAACTTAAATGGAAAGTGTTCAGGCTTTGGAAGTAGGCAGACCTGGGTTCCGATCCCGTCTCTAGTATTAATGCCATGCCCCCTCGTGTAACCCTCTCTGACTCAGGCTTCCCACCTACAAAGTGGAAATAACATTACCCATCTTCCGGGACTGCTGTGAGAATTAGAGTTATTAGAAACACAGTCGGTCTATATATATAGCATGTACATAAGTGCAATATTATTCAGTCATAAAAAAGAATGAAGTGTTGATACATGCTATGGCACAGATGAACCTTGAAAACATTGTGCTAAGCGGAAGATGACGGACACAAAAATCACGTATTTATGACTCCGTTTATATGAAGCATCTAGAATATGTAATCTACAGAGACAGAGAGCAGATTAGTGGTGGCCATGGGCTAGGAGTGAGGAACGGGGAGTGGCTGCTTCGTGGGTTTGGAGCTCCCATTTGGGGTTTCCCAAAAGCTCTGGAACTGGGTGATGGCAATGGCTGTGCAACACGGTGAGCGTGCTGCCCGCCCCTGAACTGCACGGTGTAAAACGTTTAATGTTAGATTTTATGTTATGCACATTTTACTATAATAAAAAAGTTACCTAAAAATAAATCATGAAATTGCATTTACATTAAAATTATATTTATAGTTATCTATATCTATTTACACATATACCCACACATACACACACGCAGAAATTTATATGCCAAAATATTACCAGTGGCTATTTCTGAGGATGATACCGCAGGCGTTTTTTTAATCATCTGTATTTTCTTAATTTTAAAACAATAAACATGTATTACTTCTATAATAAGAAATAAAGTTTCAGAACAAAGAATTAGGAAAACCAAAGTGCTGGATAAATGACAGGAAGGAAAGAAGACCCAAGACTGACTTGTGCTGTAGTTTATGAAACTAAAGTGTTCAACGCTCTTATTTCATAATTGCTACCTGCCTGCTTGAAGTTCCTAATTGGGCTTCACTGCATAGAGCCCTTCTGCTTTGCACACCAGAATTTATGAGGAATCACATCCCACACTTAACATCAAATTTGCAAATCAACACAGTAAGGCATAGCCTGGAGAGTAAACCAGAATAATTGCAGCAAAATCATGACGTGACAGGATAACTGCAACACTCATCACTGCAGTAAATACAACTGTAAATGCTGAGTTCAAAAAATGTTCCCACTCCCCACCCCCAGGGGAGGGCTCAAACACCAGATCGTGAGGTTCAAATACGATATCTGGCAACTCTGCCCGTAATTGCCTTCGTTTCTCTCAATAACCCTGTGAAGAAGGGTATCATAATTTGTATTTTATGCACAGTAAAATTTGGATTACTGTAACTTCTTTGGGTCCAGAATGCTAGTAAAGGTGGATCCAGAATTCCACCCAGGCTCATGGAAGCCTGGAGCGCACGCTCTGCCCACAGGGACATAGCACCCCTTGTCATCTGATGGATGGGGAAGCAGATGTTCAGAGAGGTAGCCTGATGGGGGCAGGGGAGGGCGAAGTCACGGCAAATGTGTGATAGATGTGGGGTTTGATTCCGGGTCTCCCAGTTGAGTGAACATCCATAAAACTCACCTGCCTCCAGGCATTTGGAGAGGGTACTGACTACACAGATGTCGCTGCTTCAAGAAGGGCGCCAAAAAGACCATCACAAACACAACCTTGGAGAATTAGGAAAAAGATAACTGGCACCTTAGAATAAATGTATCTCATACTCCAAGAGAATAATGGTTCAACCAAGAATAAAGTTCTGACTTGAAGTTATAAAACATTCCAAGTTCAAGCAGATGCAAATACTCTATTTTAAATGATATGGCGATGCAGGGATAACACTGAAATAAGATCCACATTAAAATGTGAGCTGTCATACAAAATGGATGAGTCTGCTTAAAGACAGGACGAGACCAAACTTGGTATGAGCCCTGCAGGCAGAGCCCGCTGCCAGCCTGGCGAGCCATCGGGGCCTTTGTTCAGAGGACGGAATCTGTGCGTGAGCAGATTTTGATATGTGAGCCACATCCTACTCACCTCCACAGATGTAGCCTCAAGGCGAGGCTCACTTAGACCAACTTCTCTGGCCGCATTCTTGGGAGTGTGTTCAGTGTAGAACTTTTCAGCCTAAAGAGAGAACATAAATCATTTTTCTGTACCTGCAACCATTCTAACAGAGCAGATGCTTCACCCAGATAAATCTATACTGGGTTCTGTTTTACACACTTCCTCTCTCTCCCGGGTACCTTTCAAATTCTGCTCAGAGCCTGTCTGGGCCTCTGCAAGCTCCCTGTCCGCCAGGTGGCCCTTGGTGCCCTCATGGCCTCATTGGCTGGGCTAGCACTAAAATTACATTTCTTTCCTGACACCCCGAACACATCGCCCCTTTCATTAAATATCTGGCCTGCTCTTTTTCTTCAATAAATTCTAAGTAATTCCAGATTCCGTGACTTGACCTCCTGACCCTGCCACGGCTGACACCGATGCGTCGCCGCTGCCTGCACCTCATTCTGATTCCATCTGGCATCTCCCTTCCCCTTTGCTCAGTCTCTCCCTCCGCCCCTCTCAGCGGCCACTGTAGTTCTGTCCTGGGGCTTTCTCCTGTCAGCCCACCACCACAGCCCCTGTGCCAGAAACACTTCCAGGGACGCCAGCCTCTCTCTCTCTATCTTACACCTTCAGTCTCTGCGAAGTTCACGTGCTTCACGAAACCTTCCCACACACCTGTCCGGTGGCGCTACCACCATCTCACCGGGCTTTCACTCCTTTGTCCCAGCCTGTCGGTGGAAAGATCGGAATTAAGTTAATTAAGGGGGCTCCATACTGAGATGAGTAACTTGAATACACTTGAAAGCATGAGAAAGTAAGCCAGACAGGCGTGCCCTGCTCATTCCTTCATTCGTTCCCCAACGGATTTGTTAAGAAGGCATCTAACATCAGGCACGGTGCTGGGCAATCTCTGTGTGTGTGGTTACGTTTCTGTGCGCGTCGTAAACAGTCGTGGCAGAAATCCTCGAATTTTCTCGGCCGTGGCTCCTTTAGTGCCTCAGCAATGCTTTCATGACACGCTTGGGCCAAAAGGAACTAACAGTTCTCTTTCTATAATTGTTGGGTTAAAACAACTTAATAAATATTTGTGGGTTTACAACTTAGTGGTCATGTGAGCTAGTCATGAATTAAAGAAAAATTGTGTTTTTGTTTTAGTTCTAAATAACCACACTTATGTATTAATGGGAGGCACATGCATTAATGGGATGCATGCGGCTGTGACTCACGGCACAGAGCCTCAGCTTTGGGGGTCACCCCAGACGCTGCAGTTCTCACTTCCCATCCCATGTTGGTTTTTAGACGTTCTTGCCTTTTATGACAGTAACCTCTAAACTCAGCTTGGCAAAAAATATGACATTATGAAAAGAAGTGCAGAGTACTCTGAATTTGAAGCTAAAGTACATTAAGCTAGAAGTTCACGTGGCATCTGATAAGATGGTGCTGCATTCCTCTCAAAATTTAAAATAACGCACAACACAAGGTGCCTTGATGGGTAGTTTGGGAGCCACAAGGACACGGCTTCTGTTCTCCTGGTCTTCATGTCTGGTAGAGGGTAGTCTTAAATGAGGGAGGATGGACTGTTATAAACATTCACCAGCTTGAAGTAGAGGTTCTATTTGTGATTTCACGGACCAATATAATGTCAAAGTAAAATTCTGGTGACTGCATGGGGTTTCCTATTTTTTATGTTACTAAAAAAGGAATTTCAGTATATATCACTATCTACTATTATAATTATTTGAACTATTTTTAATTAAAATATATCTTACATATAGTAAAATGCACACATCTTGAATGTTCATTTCAATGAAATTATACATATATAAATATCCATAGAACAATTATCCAGACCAAGGAATAAATCATTTCAGAGTTTCCCTCAGGCCATTTCCCAGTGAATTTTTCAGTTAATGCCTCACACCGCTACTCCGCACCCCAGCCCTCCCCAGTGAGGTGGCCACTGTACCAACCTCTGTCCCCATGGAGTGGCTTTGCCTGTCCTTAAACTTCGTATACACAGACTCACACAGCGCGTGCCCTTTGTGTCTCACTTCGTTCTCAGAATCACATCTGTGAGATTCACCCACACTGCTGCACGGGTCAGTAATTTGTTCTCTTTTCTTGCTCAATTATATTCCATTGTATAAAGACATCATGCCTTTTCTTTTTTTTTAAAGAGAAGATTTAGAGCAAATCATGCTTTTTTCTTACTTTCTTTATCTATGTGTTGCATACAAATTTTTTCTTCAGCATTCTCTTATTCAGTTTTACTTGCTTGTAAACTTTGGAAAATTATATCATACCGTTTTGTAAGAATAGAATTCTTCTGCACTTCCTTTTTCCATTCAACATGTTTCTAAGAGTCTTCCAAATTCACAATGAACCTCATTTATTCACTTTTAGTGATGTGCATTATTCTATGTATGAAAATACCACAATGTATTTACGCACTGTCTTGTTGGTAGAAATGGGCAACTCATTCTCTTCCTAAATATGCAGAGACTTTTCTTTCAGTAGACATTTTTAGATCCACCAATTAACATGGAACATTTACTAAAAACCACCCTTTCTTCTTTAAATAATTTTTTAAACCACTGTCTGATTGGGGGTTGTTTTCGGATAAGGCTGCAAACGTGAGGCAGTCCTAGGGTGGCTATAAATGCAGTGTGTTCAAAGTTGATTGATGGAAGGACTCTTTCTGGTCCATGGGCTGGTGGCCCCATGGCCCCAGTAAGCGCTCACCTCTCTATTAGCAATGCCCAACCTCAGACAAATGCATGGTGCCAAGCGAGGACCATGCTGTCTTAGTCAGGGTCAAGCATGGGCCCTCTCAGTCATGGAGGGCTGTGACAACTAGTTGGAGAAAAGTGGAAGAATTTTTTCAGCTACAAGAGAAAGGTATTAACAAAAGGAACGTACTCTCAAATTAAAGAATCTGTATGCCTTCAACATTCTCCTACTTCCTTTATCTAACGGGAACGGTTTTGCCTTTAGGCATTACAAAATTCTCACACTAATCCCCATAGCCAACTGACAGAAAATAAGAAGAGCTAAGCTAACCCAACCACTATTGAAAGTTTCCTAAGTAACAGGCACTCACTGAGCTACATGGTTTTATATGGCTTATCGAATTCATTCTTCACAACAAGAGCATTAGCCAGCTCCTATCATTATCTCATTCGGACCTCACAGTAAGAGAATCAGATGCCTACGTCAGTATCAGCCCCATTTCATAGATGAAGGGGGAGGAACTTGCCCAATGTCTTACAGCCGGTGTGTAGCAACACTGAGTTTGAAATCAGGTCATTGTGACTCTGGAGTTTGTATTCTTAGCCCCTGGGCACCTGCCGGCTCAGTTGTCAAGAAGCCCATGGATATTGTTGACATTGAACAGAAGATTTAATCATGGGAACTGGCTAACAGGCACTGGAAAGCTACAGAGGCAAACAGGAACACTATGCCATTAGACAGAGAGTAATGTCAGACAGTAGCTGGCGTCCTTAGAGCCGGAGGAACAAAGGGAAGAAGTTTGAGTTTCCAGAACTTGCACACTTGAAAGAGGGGTTGGCAGAGCTGAGACTCAGACCTTTAAAGAAGGGGTGTTGTCCCCCTGGTGTTGGTGCCTCTGGAACCCACAGGAAGTCTGTACAGAAGGTGGCCCGAGATCTGTGAAGGGGCATTGTGAGGGCAGGTTGTGGGTGCACAGAACAAAGCTGGGAACCAGAAGTAGTCACTCCTGGAACCAGCTGGGTGCTGGGGCAGAAACCTGTTGTTAGGTGACAGTCACGAACAGCAAACCAGCTGGCAGGGGCAAGTTCCTTCCCCAGCTTTGCAGACTCCCTCCAGCACCCCTTGCCCGTGACAGAGCCTGGCATGGAACCAGTTGGCAGAGCAGAAATGTGCTTCATAGAGACTCAGCTCCAGCATCTCAAAGAAGAGAGAAGAACATGCTTGGTGCTACGAGACAAAGCTTAATGGCCAAGACATATGGACAGGTGTGGCCTTGAGAGTTCAGGTGACTTCAGCTCCTGGCCTGGGGTCTGTCAATGGCAGCACTGTTGGCATTTGGGGCCAGGTAATTCTTGGTTGTGGGGACTGTCCCGTGCTTTGCAGGATGTTGAATAGCATCTCTGGCTTTTACCCACCAGATGCCAGCGGTATCTTCCTCTCTGTGATAACCAAAAACATCTCTAGACCTTGCCAAATATCTCTGGAGGGCAAAATCACCCCAGGTGAAAAGCCCTGGGCTAAGGAAGTACTCCTTGCATCCCTGCCCTCTAGTAACGCTCCTTTTCTGCCTCAGCTGTTTCAGTTCAGCTCCTATTACCTGCAAGATGGGGAGTCCTGAAAGCTACCCTAACACTTACCGAGGCCTTAAATATGTCACAGGCACTTACAGACTTCATCTGCTTTAAAGCTCCCAACGATCCTGCGAGGCACATGCAGGATTTTGACCTGGTTTTACAGAAGAGGAAGCTGAGGGTCCGAGGGGGAACTTGCCCCCAGTCGCTGCGTGGAGTGGGCGAGCACAAGGCCCCCCTGCACTGTGTCACCACTCATCAGGGTGACAGAAAGCCATACTCTTTTCCCAAGCCCTTTGTTCCTGTTGCGTTGAACCATCCGCAATTGTCACCTTTACAGGCCTTAAGAGGTCAGATATCAGCAGTTCCATTGGATTCAAAGATTATCTCCTGCCCTTTGCCAGGAATGCCCAGCCCCACCCACAAATCTCACCCATCATTCAGGCCGATTTCTATTCCTTTGTCCTCCATGAGGTCACCCTGCCCACGGCAGCTCAGAGAGATGTGTTTGTTTGCTCTCGGCTGCCATCACCAAGTACCACTGACCGAGAGGCTTACACAGCAGAAAACAGCTTTCTCACTGTCCTGGAGGCTACAAGTCTGAGATGCAGGAGCCGTCAGGGTTGGTTCTTCTGAGGTTTTTCTCTGTTTATCTTATAGGCAGTCGTCTTCTCCCCATGTCTTTGTGTGGTCTTTTCTCTGTTCTTGACTGCCTGTGTCCTAGTCTCTTCTCTCTACAAGCCTGCCAGTCCTGTTGGATTAGAGCTCACCCTAATGACTCCCTTTGAACTTAATCATGACTTTATAGACCCTGGCTCCAAATACAGTCACATTCTGAAGTACAAGGATTTAAGACTCCAACCCATGCATTGGGGAGGCTGGTGCTCAGTTCAGCCCAGGACGGGAGACCTCACCTTCCTGGAATCAGCTAGCACTCAACATCTACAAGACGCATTTGTCTCCTAATCCCGTCTGTCCTGTTGGGCTCTTGAACTGTTTTGCTTTACACGTGCATATCTTGCCCTTTGGAGAAGTCCACGTGCATACTAAAAGCACTTCCTCGCCCAAACCTAGAATACAACTAGGCAAATATCAATAAGGTATTATATAAAGTTATCATAGCATGGATATTTCTGTTGCATCGAAGCAAGAGCATTAATTTTTTTTTAAATAAAATTGGAGGGTTTCTCTAGTTTTAAGTTTCCATGGCTCACTGCTCTTTAAAATCAATCCTTATGCAGTTAAAACACACTTTGAGATCTCTTGAAACTTTTATTATTACCTTAATTTTCCTCTTGATGAGCCAGCACCTATACCATCAAAAACTGAGCTTTAAAAACACTCAAAACTGATTTTCCCTGCTAAAAGCCCTTAAGATTTTTAGTGCTAACTGCTGATGAAGTAAACATGGGCTTTCAAGACTACAAAAAGATATATATCAGGAGTGAAAGAGAACATGTAAAAGTCTTCAAGCCCCAACCTCCAGGCCAGCTAAAAATAGATCTCCAGCATGGCCACTTTCTTAGCCCAGCAAGACTGACTCTGAAAAGTGCTGATGGAAGTCACTGTTTGGAAAGCACAAATTCATGGAATAAAAGTAAATATATTCATTCTAAGGAGTTTTTTTCAGATTCACGCTGGCTTTTGGCTCTCATCCACAGCATGTCTGGACACAGAAGGATTTAGAGCTTTGTGCTCAGAAGTCATTGTTTCTTCTAGGACATGCAAAGCATTCCAATTTGTAACATTTTTATTTGATTGGAGAATATGGTGAACAGCCCTCAAATCATTTTCCTGATGAATTGACTCTGTGTGGTTTTATTAACCATAATTTGGCATTTGTTAGTTTGCCTTCTTTTAGCAAATATTTATTGGGTGCCTGCTCAGTGCTGGTTTGTGGTATGACTCTACCACACTGCCTGCTGTCAGCTATTTTGTGTCTAGGACAAGCCACAGGATGTGGGGAGGCCATAGGAGTGGTGGGTGGGTGGTGCATTCCGGGGCCAGACAGCCTGGGTTCCCAACAGACCCCAGCTGCTGGCTCCATGACTGTAGGCCCCCTTGCCTGTGTCTCGTTGGCAACCCAGGGACGATAATTACCTCATGGATTGCTGTGATCATATTTATGTAAGGCATGTGAATTACTTATTGTAGTTTCTGGTGTGTTATAAGAGCTAAGAAGTGATTAGCTGCTATTGCCATTACTGTTCCTCAGTACTATTTCTGAAATTTATTTCCTCGGTACTTTCTGTTACTCTTTTCCTATTTGGGTCATTACCACTACAAACCACTGCTTTGGGAAACATTGCTGCTACAGAAGGAAGCAAAAAAGGCTTTTGACATTCAAGTTCAAAAGCGGAGGCAGAATGAACTTCTGGCGCATTGGAACAGCCTTCCACCTTCTGAGACTAGAAACTTTTCCCTCAGCGTGGGGAAGAGGTGGCAAAGACGTTCTCAGAGCCTTGTGCCTTGGAGTGGAGGGAACAAGCAATCCAGAGGGTGCGGTGTACAACCTGAATCTGCAGTAGATTTAGGGAGGCCAAAGGGCAGATACCACGCATCCTCAAGAGGCTGCAAGTAGACAAGATCTTGGCCAGTCTCTCAGAGCTTCCTGTGGCCAGGGCAGGGTGGGTGAGGTGGCAAGAGAAGAATGAACCTTTGTGCAAACACTAGCTGTAGAGACAAAGCAAGCCTGACTCCAAGGGGCTTTCCACATGAGATTCCTGGGAGCAACACGCTGGGGTCCTGCACGGACTTTAACTGAAGACAAGACATCCCTGCACACACGCACATTCTGCCCAACAACACAATACCTCAACACAAGAGGACCCCAAGAAGTTAAATGCAATCATGGGGGAAGCAAGGAAGACGGGGTTAGGGGAACTTACAATTGTTATCATTATTGAAAGTTTTTGAGCGCAGAGACGTGGATTTTTGTGCTGTGTACTTTATCCACAATGTGTAGCACAGGCCCTGGTATATGTAGTAGGTGTTTGATAAAATGTGTACTATTTGAATGGCAGGCTATACAGATCTAGAAGTTACGACCCTTGCTCATAGAGACGCACAGCCACGCACATGTGCACACACACAATGTGATAAAGGTATATCATAGATGCAACGAAGCAAAGTGGAAAGAGCCCCCAGACGTGACTGCAAAGCTTCAGAGGAGAAGATGTTGGCATTAACTTGTGCAGGGGCATCTCCCGCAGCAGAAGCAACATGTACACCGACGCACAGGCATGGAACGGCATGGTACGTTTGGGGTGACTGAGGATCTGACAGAACCAAACCCAGCAGGCATTTGACTCACTTCCAGTATGAGGTGGAACCTGACAAAGGACACAAATACCCTAGAGGGCTCTCAGAGCAGGTTCCTGGTCGGTTAGAATGTAAAGCCTTCTCTAAATGCGTAGATGTTTCAGGCAGACCCCTCCCAAGACATAGGGTGGTTTTTTATTTTTTATTTTTTTTAAACAAATGACTCTAGAAGCAGGAAGGAGAACTACCCTGGAGCCTGGACAGCTGGATGCTGGCTCTGCCTCTGTCACATTCTATTGGCCCTATAACTCTGGCCAGGTTTTAACCTCCTCCTGACTCTGAAAGCCGTGATTCATCCATTACTTAAGAGAGAACAGGGCCCTGGCCAGTGTTGCTCATTGGTTGGAGCGTCTCGTCCCATAACTGAAAGGTTGTGGTTTGATTCCCAGTCAATTCACACACTAGGGTGTGGTCTGACCCCTGATTCAGACGTGCGCAGTCCCTGGTCTGGGCACAGAAGGCAACCATCAGTGATGGTCTCTCACTTCATTTCTCTCTCTCCCTTCCTCTCTCTCAAAAAGCAATAAAAAAAAATGTCCTCAGGTGAGGATTGAAAAAAAAAAAAAAAAAGAGGGAACGGAAAAACTGCAAGACTCACCGCGGTGGCGTTCAGAATAGCTCCGACGTGGGTTTGAAGAGGCAACGCAGGGGCAGAGTAGATAGGGTTCCTTTCAACAGAAAGCGCCCCACCAAGTTCAACGTGTTCGCTCACCACTTAGGATTAGCCCATAAACCTCGGTGCGGGAACATGCAGAGTCCTACAAGTGCTGCGGGAAGGCCAGTGGTATTGGCTAATTGATTGATCTGTACCAGGCATTATTAAGGAGAACGGAAAAATATAGGTCCACAAGCCGCGGCTATTATTCTCAAGAAGTCCCGATCGCTCATGGAAGGAAGGCATACGGGAATGTGCGGTGATGGAACAACGGGACAGAGATGTACCACAGAGTGTGCACACGCGGAGAAGGGCACACTCAGCATACTGCCATGGCAGGGGGGAGCGGTGAGGGGCAGCCGCATAGAGGGGGTGGTATTTGGGCAGGGTCTTGAAGATATTCGTGGATGTGAAATAAACAGAGAAGCAGAGACCATTTATAATCAAGCATGAGGTTATATTTTAGTGTGACATAATTGGATAAAACGAGTGATTCACCATTTTCTGGTGTTCAGCGAGGAGCTCCTCTCTGCCTTCGTAAAGAACGACCCACAATGCCTTCCCTCTAAATCAGGAAATCCTAGTCTAGTTCTTGGTTCTGGTTGGGAGCTGGCAGTTGAATAGCTTAGCACTAGAAATAGAAACTTCTAGACAAGGTAGAGAAGGACCAGAGGAAGTGTTCTGGACTTGGAGTTGGGGGAAAGGGAGTTTCAGAACACTCTCCTCACCTCAGTGCCTGACCCTCACCAAGCCCTTCCAGCTGCCAGTCATCCCACACAGAAGGGAGAAAAACCAAAGGGAAAAAAAAGAGAGAGAGAAGAAAGAATTTGGCAGGTGTAGTGGGTGAGTATTTGGGTGGCTGGATCTGGGGTCACCCAATCTGGACTCAAACTCTGCCTGTGCTGTGCACTAATTGTGTGATCTCAGGCAAGCTATATACCAGTTCTAATTCCCTCGTCTTCTGCATAATGGTGACGATAATTGAACCTACAGCTTAGCCTTTCAACAAGAATCAGGAGATTATATACCCCAAACAAATATAACAGTGTCTGCAACATACCAAGGACATAGCTCATATTAGCCATTATCACGTGACTACTCAACACTGTCCCTCACCCCCTTTCTTGGCAATAGACCCTGAAGAGTGTTGGGCAGGACCACAGGATTCCCTGAGGTGTCACCTTCATCTCACTGACTTTGGTAACTGGCTCAGGGATGGGCCTGTGACACAAATGGCCCACGGTCCTTACCTGGACTTTTCTACTGCAATTGACTCTCCTTTTGGACCTTGGACCAATGGACCCCTAGGGTGGACAGCTGCTGTGTCCCACCCTCATGGAGAAGGTCTGTCTGTGTTTGCAGAGAATGAAGCCTTCTAGAACAGACAAAATAAAGTAGTGTGTGCTGGACCCTGTCCTGAGGTCCCTCCATATTCCTTAGGTCCTCAGAAATTCTTTGCCATTGGACTTCCAGAACCATGATTCTTATAGAGAGGTTTGGGACAGGCCTCCCCAAGATGTACCACTTCGGCACATAAATTATTTTGAGCTGAAGCACTTGAGATCCTGCAGGGTTATACAAAATTTTTTTCTCTCCCTTAAAGAATTTAGATTGAGGGTCTCGCCCATATGAAGAGCTACCACCAGCAATAATTTTTTTTTCCTTACCTATAGGGCAGGGCCAACATCTAATTACTGAATATCTGCTCTTCTTACTGTCCTGCAATGACCATCCTCCTCGCTGAAGCCCCAAGCACCTGACCTCATCCTGGGCTCAGAATGGCATACGTACCTCATTTCTGCACGTCTTGTGTATGTGGGGTTGCCACACGTACATGTGCGATTAAATGTGTTCTCTTTCTCTTATTAATTTGTCTGATGTCTAGTTAATTATTAGACCAGATAAAAGAACCTAGAAAAGTAGAGGAAAATTTCTTCCTCCTCCACACTCACGATAAACTCCCTTTTGATTCAGCCAGTGTGAGCTGGGTGGGAGTCAGACCTACAGAGTCTTGTCTGATGCCAAGGGGCAAGGAAGGATGCAGGAGGGGCAGAGGATGACCCCAAACAGCTTGACTTTGCTTAGAAGAAGGCCAGGAAGGTGAAGCCCATGGAACAGGGGGTAAGCGAGATTGCCAGACCTCCCGGGCTGATTACCAACGAGACTAGGAGGTTCAGGGTGATGGCTCACTTTTTGTAAAGTGTGAACAAGAACATAAGGTTGTTCTGCTTGAGCTTTTTAGGGTGACTGAGACTATTTTTAATCCTAGATTTGGAATTTCTATCCTAGGAAGTCTTTCTCTATGGCCATGTGGGCTTAGGGTCACTTATTCTGAGGACTTAGGTTGGTTATGGTTATGATGAAACTTTACTAATGAATCAAATATAGAACAGGAATCTCATGACCTGTACATTTTGGTTCTGGTTAAATCTTGATTCATTTCCTTGGTATTGTACATCAAATGTATTATGCAAAAGTAGAGCAAATTTCCAAAATAATTATTCAGAAACATAATGACATCCATTGTACTTTCTTTAAAAAGAAAAAAACTGTTAAAGAGGTGGTTTAAATTGATGCCCCTAGCTAACTCATGCTCACACGTTTTCCATCTTTTGAAACTAAAAAACGCACTTGCAACAGCGACCAGGCTTGCTTTTGTAAGACTTTATAGCTTCTCTCATTTACATAGTCTCCCTTAAGTCAGGAGCCCTCTGGCCCCCAGAAGGACAAATGATCTCAGCCCACAGGAGGCCTAATTAACAATACCAAGTCACCACTGAGGGGAACGCCCTAAGGACATGCACTCAGGGAGAGGGACCACCATCAGAATGAGGCCCACCAGTGAGGGCTGGGGAGGGAGCCGCAGAAGCCGAGCTGGACCAGCCCCTGAGTGCATCTGCCGCGCGGGGTGAGCAGGATGAAATAGAAATTAGCCTGGCCACCCCGGAATACTCTTCGTTTGGATTTTGAAAGGGTGTGCTGTGAGTGGCTTTCTCTGAAATGTAATTTTTAACTTAAAACCAGTGCTTATTATAATGTCACTAGAATTACCAAAAAAAAGAATAATACTTATGTGTTGGTACCCTCACATAAGGATGGGAACAGCTAAATTACTTCGAGACTCAAATTGTTAGTTCAGGATTAAAATGACTAGTTCTATCTATGCAGGACATGATTTTAATTCTGTTAATAACTAATTTTCTGCTGCTAAAGGTGCAGATAGAGTGAAGTTGTTGAAAGCAGGGGTGACGCTTAGCAGAGTCGAGTGAAGCAACACAAATCTTTTTTAATCCCTCAGTTACCCTAGGCCCTGGCAGGGGGAAGGCAAAGGTCCCCGGCTCAGCCATGTCGCCAGGCCTGCTATGCGAGCAGATGGGGTGGGGGGAGCTGAGGAGAAGAAATTGCCTGAACAACCCATGGGTCCCCTCGGAGCCAAGACTTTGCCACGTCCAAGGAAAGAGGAGGCACTCATACATCTGTGGGTCACATTTTGGGGTCTCATTACATCAGGCCGCTTCAGAGAGAGGCCTAAAGGGCTGTTCTGTCTACCTGGACCAACTGTCCCAGTTGGCTGGGAGTGAGAGGTTCCTGTTTATGGCACTAAAACCAGGACAGTGTCTGTGACATTGGTCATCTTAGCTCCTTCATTGACCTTGGCAAGGGAAAAGCAGGGATCCTCTTACCTCAGTGCAAGAGGCCAGGCTTCCACAGCAAGGGCCTGTTGTCATAATAACCCACAAATCTGCTTCTATTACATTTGACAATTCTAACTGCAGTCTTCAAATTCAACACGGCATTTGAACCTAGATACAAATTACATCCTGAATTCTGCAAAAGTTGCGTGGTCATGCTCCTGCCTTGGGCTCCATCAGAAATGGAGCGGATTTATTTGTGAGATGGGAGGAGTTTCCTGGAGTGATGAGAAGGGCCAGAAACAGCGAGCAGCACGACTTGAGATTCGGGGAGATGGACTTGGGGCCCCTTGCGAGAAGGAAAAGGAGACGGGGCAACTGCTCGGGTGTGGGAGAAGCTTGGAGACGATTTTACCAAGTTCTGCCGCGTGTGCCGAGTGCTGTTTCCCTGGTACTTCTTTGAGAGACTTCTCTGAAGATGTTGTCACGTCATCTGTTTATTAGTGCTCTGCCGTGTGCCAAGACGGGCCCTGAAGGGGCTGGGTTCTATGGAGTGACACTCTCGTTTCCTCATATCATAATGGATTGCGGTTGTTATTTGGATTCCCTGTTCTTCAGCTGTCATCATTACTTGTCATTTCCCATGATACCTCTGCAGAGTGTTGCAAAGGACAGACTCTAGCAGATAAATTCTAAAACTGGATGACAACATCAATTCACATATTGCCCGCCTTAATCAAAGAAACAAGTTACCAACTCAAACACCTGATTTTTCTCTAAGTAACCTTTGTAAGCTCATTAACAATGTCTTCCTGGAAATCAAAGTGAATTTCCAACTGAGAGGTTGCTTTATTGCTTCGATTGTTCAAAGAAAGGAAGGAGATTGGTAACATCTCATACAAAAGTGTGAGAAAGTAAATTTGCTCGGCAAAGGAAGAAAGCCAGAGAGCTAAAAGTGAAAGACAATTTAAAAAAAAAAAAAAGAAAGAAAGAAAGGCCAAATCCATATCTGTGATAACAGGGGTAAGTGCCCCGGCTGCTGCTTTTCATCTGAATTCATCTCTTTGAAGCTCATGGCCACCTACGCCGGGGCTCAGATTTTGTTTTGACCCTATCTTTTATTCAGGTCAGATGTTGTAATCCCCAAGTATATCAAACATGCTGGGGAAAGACTAAAGAATTTTTAAATTTCATGATTCTTAAGGTTAACAGAATGATCTCATTATAATGAAACTACTGAAGAATTATAATGAGATTTAAGATGTTGGGTAGTTTTAATGATTTTATATTCACAGTTGATGGGATTCGGACATCGACAATGTAAAATGCCTTGTATACACTGCATTTCAGCCCCTTTGGCATACAACTGAGAACCTCAGTTGTTTAGGAGAAAAGGAAGAGTCCAAAGAGTCCTTGGCTGTGAACTATAATTCCATGCCCAGCAAATGGGGACACTACAAACCTGATCTGAGGATGTTTATCAGGAAAAATGAGGGATAATCCCTGGTTTGATGACCCTGAGCCAAAGTACTCATTTTACCAACCAGGGAGGATACTGGTCATCACTTTCTGATCTCAAAAGGAGGTGTGTGTAAGCACCTCTGAGGACTGAGGATCCGTGGGCAGCACTTCAAAGGATTCTCATCCAGTAAGTTTTAGGTGGCTTCAGGTAATCTGTATTCAGAACAAGCTCCCCGACCCCACCCATTACTGTAAAGTAAGGCAGGAATTCTGAGGCTGTGCCTCAAGAGACATTTAATTCTTCACAGAGGCCGCACCATGGGACTGACATACAGATTATTCATATAAAAGTAGATTGTTTGATGCTCACACCCATTCTAGTGATCCAGCTGTCACGTACTTGATCAGAGATACGGAGTGGAAAGGAAAGGTGTCATGAGAAAGAGGAACTGTGACGCAGGCCCCAAAACACCATGTTATTGACCCTAAAATACTTTTGGGGTCTCTGTGGTGCAGCTAATAGCTTCATTTTCCAAAACTGACCTTTCTTTGTTCTACTTCCCTTTCTAGTGCCAAAGAGGTCTGTGGGAACCCTCTTTCCATGAGTCTTGCTCCTAAAAAAATGTCTCCTCAGTACCTTGGCCCGGGATCTGCCTCATTCATTTTTCTGGTCGGCACTGAGAACACGGCGTTCTCTTCTTTAATACGTGTCATTTTACTTCAAGAAAGTACTGACTTCTGCATCTCACTAACCTCCTCCCTGAGATGTCATCTTCACAACACACCAGCGCTGCCTTCTTACAAAATCATTTGGAACAATGTTCTCCCGACATTAAAGGATGTTCTGAATTTCCCTGTGTGATTTAAATTCCCTGAGGATTAATTTAATACTCACTTTTGGCTTCCTGCACTGAATGAAAGAAGCAAAGATAGAGGTGAAATGGTATTGCACTTCTATGATCAATTATATATGTTTATGAATAAGTGCACTTCTTAGTCTAAAAGGGCTAAGAGCCCAGAGCGCCTTGTGAAATGGTAGACATTGAGTCCCCTTGGCAATCTGGCCCAGCACATGTTCTCATCATCTATTTCTATGACAGTAAGTTGCAGAATCTTTTCTTTGTTGTGAAAATAGCTGGCTAGGCCTCTGGTTCCCACTGTCTGCTCTGGAGCTGGTGGAGTCTGAATAACCAGACTGTGGGTGTCCTGGAGGCCAGTGACAGAGCCAGGTCAAATGCTTAAGGTCCTGGTAGCCAGGGTACTGATTCATGTCACCTTCTCATCTTGGAGATTCATCCACAGAGATGTTTTCTGGAGCATCTCTGAGCTATATAAGATGTTGATTACAATTAAGAGTTCAAAATGTCCCCATTTCACCACCAAGAAAAGCCCAGCTTTGTCACATATGGAGATGTTAACCTCTTTCCAAAGTAATGGGACACATCAGCAAATTAAAATAAAAAATGAGAGAGCGAGAGAAGCACATTTTAAGAGAGGACGGGTTTCAGAATACTGCAATTTATCTAGAAATCAGACAGAGACTGGAAATTTTCCAAGTTCAACAACCCATTTAAAAACACTGTGATTGGACTTCTTAACTCTCAGTTCTCCTGAATATCGATTTTATTTTGACATTACAAAACTGAAGTCTTATAAGTGCTCTATATGTGCATTTCACTATGTAATTTCTATCTTTTGGCCAGGCTTCCTGAGTTCAAATCCTGGCTCTGCCCTAATGGCTGTGCAATCTTGGGCAAGTTACATTCTCTGTATCTCCCTTTCCTTCCTCACTTACCTAAGAGGAGTGCTGTAAGGAATAAATGAGCTCATTTGTATAAAATGTCTCATACCCAATAAGCATTTAATAGTTTCCCAAGATTATTGGGTGCTGATGCGGGAACACAGCACACAGGAAGACAGAGGCTCTGCCCTCGAGAGGCTTACAATCTAACAGAGCAGATGTTGCCTACACACTCCGCACTCCCTCGGCACTTATTTCCTTAGAGTTTCATTTGCGCTGTGAGGAAGAATGCCTTACAGAGCAATCAGGGAGCCCTGGGGAGATAGGGAAGATGTCCCCATTGACAGATTTTAGACAAGGGCTTGAAAATGGGAGAGATTTCCCCAGGGAGAAGGATGTGCCTGTGAGCAAGGATTTGAAACACGTAAGAGAAAATAGTGACCACATGAGAGCAGGGGAGAGGCATAGCCCCATGGTAAGCCCACCTTCTGTCTGCAGGATGAGTCTGGGGGATGAGCTCCATCCAGCTAAGAGATGAAGCTTTGTCTTGTAGTCCAGGATCAGGATGAGGGCAAACTCCTATAACACAGTAAGCTCAAGTTTGAGTGCATCAGAGAAATAAATATGATAGAGTCAATAGGTTTTAGGAAAGACATTTATCTTCATTGGGAAAAATAGGGATTTTTTTTTTCTGCTTGTTTTTGGTTTGTTTGCTTTATAGATTCATGGAGAAATCTACAAGATGCAATCCAGATGTTCTTTCTCCCCAGTTCTAAGGATCTGATGCTGGTCTTTCTCTCTACACAGGAGTAGAGAAGGCAATGGTGTAGACTCACCACAGATGCTGGGAAAATCTTCAAACATAGACCCAATGAGGGATGTGTAACTTGCTGACTTCTGAAGGAGGGCATTGAATCCACAGAAATGAGGAAGTGGAGATCTCAGTCAGAGAGAAGGATAAAAGCAGAGAGACAAATGGAGAGGGAACAAAACAGTTAGAGCATGTATGGGTACAACACCTTGAAGGTCTGGGCAGGAGGTGACCTTGCTCTTTGATTAGACAATAGGGGTGAGGTTCCTGGTGTAGGAGAGTAACTCAGGATTCTCAGCATCATCCTTCTCCAGTGTCAACTATATTGAGATTTATTATGAAAGCCCTTGCATGAAGAATTGCTTTGGCCTTTCTAGGGTTCCTGTGTATGCATCTGTGTGTAGATGAGAGATCAATGGGATATTCACAATAGAGAAGGGAATAGTCATTGGCAAGTATAAGAGATACCTTTGTCCTGAGCTGTATTATGGGCAATGGTCCACCTGTAGACCACATCTGGTCAGAGGAACCATGAATTTACACTCCAAATGTCTCTTCTCCTCAAAGGATAACCAGAGCCACTATCTCATCTCCTGCCCCACGCCACCGTGGGACACAGGAAAAGAGCTTACCACACATTATATAACTTTAAAAGGAGCTCTGCACTTTATATCCCCATGACTATTTTGTAAAGTACAGCATAGGAAATAGAGTTAATAATATTATAATAACTAGGTACAATGCCAGGTGGGTACTGGAAATATCAGGGTATCAGGGGGAACACTTTATAAAGCATATGATTATATAACCACTCTGTTGTACAGCTGAAACTAATACAAAATATTATTGAATGTAAACTATAATAATTGAAATAATTTTTTTTTTAAAAAAAGAAGCTCTGGCTGCTGTGCAATGGGTTGCTTGATGATGTTAGCTTGGATTAGGCTGGTGGCAGCAGAGATGGGGAGAAGGAGATAGACTTTGCTGTATTTAGGACTTGGTGACTGCTTAGATCAGGGGCGTCAAACTCATTTTCACTGGGGGCCACATCAGCCTCACAGTTGCCTTCCAAGGGCCAGATGTAATTTTAGGGCTGTATAAACGTACCTACTCCTTAACAGCTAAGCAAGAGCTCAGTGCTGCCACCAGGTAGAACAAGGTGGAGGGCTGGGTTTGGCCCGCGGGCCTTGTGTTTGCCACCTGTGGCCTAGATGTACGGGGTGGGAGGTGTCGTGATGTTGAAACGGGAATGATCGGCACTCGTGCTGCCTGTCGCCACCAGAACAAGTTAGGTGGAGACAAGGATTGAAGCTCTATGGGCACTTCAGTGTTCTGAGAAGATGTCAGCGATCTGAGAAGACAACGGGCTATGCACACTAAAATACTGTCTTACATTTCATTTCAAACTGACCCTTTGTATAAGGAGAAGAAAAGCCCAAGTAAGGGGTTTAGAATTCAGGAAACATGAAGGTAAGGGGTTGGGACTTCAGGGAAAAGGTTAATCCATAAAAGCTGCCGTCCAGCAATTCTCTAGCATCCTTTCATCTGTGGACCCGTGATTCTTTATCTATGTCCTGGGGGTTGATATCTCAGCCTGGAGCACAATGGCTCAGATACCATGCTGATTGCTTGCAGTCCT
Organism: Anoura caudifer; assembly: GCA_004027475.1. Classification (NCBI taxonomy): domain Eukaryota; kingdom Metazoa; phylum Chordata; class Mammalia; order Chiroptera; family Phyllostomidae; genus Anoura; species Anoura caudifer. The sequence continues at coordinate 53,855 of PVKU01004036.1, forward strand.
CCTGGGGCACAAAGGTCAAATTGCTTGCGGTCTCCTGGAGTCAGGGTGGGTCATACCTTCAGTTCCTGAAACAATGGCTTTTTCCATGCTTTAAATACTAAGCTTATGGACTATTACTTAACACTAAATGAAATTTTCCAACTCTTGAATTCCCTCATCAATGCTGTCATTGCTGACAGCATCCGCATGGTAGTGTCATTTAATGAGAACCGCTATGGCAGGAGCAGGGCTATGGGAAGATAAGAGGATCAGTTTTGGAATGTGGAGCAGGATGTGCTGATGAGCCAGCTCATAACAGAGTAGGCAATTGAATAAAGAATACTCATATTACTAGTGGCTGAGGTAGGGAAAGAAGTGAAAACGATCACTGATGCGGGTGAGGACAAATGTGTTGGGTGGTTCTTCCAGAGGATATTGGAGGTAAGAGGAAGAGTGAGAAGAAGTAAACCATCCGCAAGGGAGAAGGAGTGACTGGAAGGTTTGCAGATGACTCAACAGGGATGGGGAAAGTCTAAAAGCACGATGATTTGTATTTTACAGGAACAGGGGACTGGACAAGAAGATGAAGAACAAGCCCCTGGGAATAGTGTTTGTGGAAAGAGAAGATTTGCACCCCACTTCCTGGACTTGAGCTACATAGCGCTGGAAGAAACTAAAGAATATCAGCTAAGGCAGTTGCATTGGAAGTTGTGTCCTCAAAGGACAGCCAGATTTCACTTACAATGAAGGAACTAGAGGGCACCTTTGGGGGAAGGCTTGAGGTTAGAAGGAAGCTGGCTGACCAATGTGTTCTCTCAGTCGGCAGAGTGTGGTAGTGAAGAAGTAAGCAAAGGGTCAGGAGGTGTTGGAAGGTAGGGGAGGCACAGTGGGTATTGAGGTCTAACGAGGTCAGTGTGTCCAGGAAATGATGCCCATGGCCAGAGCATGGGGCTCGACTTTCTCACAGTCAGCTGACACTCGCTGCTCAACTGGGCGTGAAAGCAGCTGCTACCAATGTGCAAGTCAGCTGGTTTTTTCAAACAACCATCTGATGATGCCACATACACTCCTCTCCCTAGCTTTAAGTCATGAAGACAGAGTTGTGAGTGTGTTTTACGGGTTCTACACGGTCAGCTCCTGGCCTGCCGCTCCATCCCCGCCACTCTCGCCATCTTTTGTCCCTTGAACCCACAAGGCCTTTGCCTATAATGCTTACTCTGGCTGGACACTACTGCCTACACTCCTCACCCACTTAACCTCTGTTCAATTTTCTGAAGGCTCAGGTCAAACTTCTCCTACTTAAGTCACACTCACCGGACCTTCCCAACTGGGTCAATCTGCTTTCTGGGAATGAACGTCAAGTATTTTTCTCTTACCACAGTTACAGTTTTATATTGTTTGTAGGATTATTTGATTAGAATCTCTTTCTTCCACCTGACTGTATGCTCCATGAGAGTGGGAACCATGTTTATTCTTTAGGCAAACTGTATCTCCCACAGCATAGCACAGTGTCTAAAGTTTCATCCTGATTTTAGCAAATACTCACCTAATGGATGAAAAGAGTGGCCCCCACCAGTAGGCACTGGGGGAGGGGGTGTAGCTGGCGAGGCCCTGCCCCAGCTGGTGACAGTCTGGAACAGCTCGGGGCCTCCCTCTGGCAGTGGGTGGGCAGCAGGGATGGGAGCTGGGCTCCAAACACTCCAGTATCCCTTTAACAGATTGATTTATTTCTTTTATAAATATATATATTTAATTTTATTTTAATTGCTGCTCTTGTACAGTCTTCTGTCTTTTACTCCCATCCCAGCCCACCGCCCCAGCCCTCCCCACCTCCCTCCCATTTCCACCCCCTAGTTTTTGTCCATATGTCCTTTATACTTGTTGCTCTAAACCCTTCCAAGATTTATTTATTTCCTGAAAAAAAAATTGGAGCTATTTGAGCTGCTGATTTTTATGGTTTTGCCTGTGATTCAGTAATTTCTGAGAGACAAGCCCTTGGGCCATTTCCCCGAGGAGAGGCCATCCCATCCCTCTTGGATAAGAGCATGTTGTCTATTCACAGGGGCCAGCAGAACTCTGGTTCTCAGGGGGAGAGCCCAGGAGATGCAAGAGTTACAGACTCAGTGTTCCCAGGGATGCCAAAGGTCAAGGGTATATTTGTGAGGAAGGATACTCCAATAGGTGAAGTCTAGCCAAGGAACTGTTACGTTCCCAGTTCCTAAACCCTACTTCCTGCCCTAGGCCATGGGCACTGCTGTTTCCAAGTTTTCACTGTGGTATGACTTGTGGCATAAATGGGCATCATATTTGAGCTCTCTTTTCTCTGGAGGCAACTTAGGCAGGGACTTCCTAGCTTAGCGACCTGTCAATTTTGTGTTTTTAAAAAATACGTGATGTTCAGCCTCCAAAAGACTGATTGTCTTGGAGAAACAGAATCCAAAATGAGTCTGTTCCTCCACCAGCAACCGAAGTTCTCTACGAGCAGAACCTTGTCATTTCCGGATTGTGTGTTGAGTCGCCATGCAAACATGACACACTTACAGGTTGCTGGGCAGAACCCCATCACTCACTGGGTCACCTTCCGGACTTCAGTCCAAATCACTGGGTTCCACTGTGGCACAAAACAGTCCTGAAGAATGGATGCACTCACAGGAGCAGAGTGAGTCATTGCTGTCAGAATTAGTTCCTGGCCACCAGGGCTGCCAAACAAGAAGCCACATTGACAGCGAATGGGGCACACGGTATGGAGAGGTAGAGCCTCCAAGAAAAGCTATTTTCTCTGCAGGAGCTGGAATCCCAGCAGGCATAGGCCTTCTAGCCTCCAGAAACGTGTGCCATGGAGTCACAGATTCTGACACAAACACCAGTTTTCTAGTTGGCACTCTGGGGCTTATCTGTCAAAAGACAGTGGGTCAGATGAATTTGTTATGAAAAATAAAGTAGATGAAGTGAGACACACCTTGAGCTGCTTTGTTGCAGAATTCTCCATTTACACAAAGAGAAGGAATTTCTTCCATTCGCTCATTCATTCATTCATTCCCTTATCCCACAATAATTCAGTGAGTGGATGCTCCCCTAGGCACTGAGGCCGCAAGATAAATTAGACTGAGGTTTTCCACTCTTCCACGTTTGCTATTCCCAGCCAGATATTTCAAATCTGTTCACATTATTGATGGGTTTGAGACTAAAATTAATAACTGTTCTAATTTACTCTGAGAACAGCCAAGATTAATGAAAGAAGAGAGTAATAAAAGCCAAAGCATGAAAGAGAAACGCTGAGTGGCTGTTTGACCCTTCAGACTTCAGTTTTCCCATCCATGAAATATAGGGATCAGTTACATAGCGCATAAAGTCTATCCTTTAAAAAAAAAAAAAAAAAAACTAAGTGAAACCAAACATTTCTAAGAGATCTGATGTATCACCTTTCCCATTTTTACTGTTTTATGCTCATCTAAAGTTTAGCGAATTAAGACAGTAACCACTTTATTATATCTTACCATTTCATCAACCAGGAATTCCGATGAGGCTTCCTGGGCACATCTTCAACTCCACGTGGTTCTGACTGAAGTCACCCAGACCTATTCACCCGGCAGTCGGGCTGGTCAGCAAGCACCAAGGTAGAGTTCCCAAGTCTGGTCCCTTGGCTGAGATGTCTAGGAGGCTAGGCTCAGCTGGAGCGGTCACCAAAGTGTCCAGAACTGGCTCTTCCAGAGTGGTAGTTGCAGGGTAGTCAGACCTCTGACCTGGTAGCTCAGTTCTCGCAGATTGTTTCAAGACACCCAGGCAGGAGATGCAAGGCTTCTTTTAAACTAGCCTCGAAAGTCCCAGAACACCACTTCTGCCCCATTTTATTGATTAACTTACTAAAGCCTGGATCCAGGGGAATAGAGAAATAGATTGGGTCTCTCCTTGGGGGAATTACAGGAGCCACATGAGGAAAAGTCACTGATGGCAGCCAGTGTGGAGGCAGGCTGCTCTGGTCACCCTGAGAGTGTAAACGTTGGAGGGTCTGAGACCTGGCCGTGGAAATGCCGACTCTCTCTGTGATCTCTGATTTCTCCTCTCTTCCTATCAGCTGAGCGGCGAGGCAAGATAGCTTCACATTTGAGAGATTCTTGGTAAGTTTGTTAAGTGCTTAGATAAGCTTCAAATTGATTGAGAAAGATCTGGGAAGATTAAGAAACACGCAGAGGACATGCAAGGCATTAGGTTTTCTAGCTGCTACATGGATCAGCTCATGGATTTCCTCCATCTCATAGCTTCTTGTAAAAGGGATTCTTTCCCCCTCTGAATGGTGATGGTACTGTCTTTGCGTCTCTGGTGTATTCATCAGAGACCTGAGGATATGCACCCTCGGACTCCAGAAACAGACTCCAGAGAACCTAAGGTTTGATTCCTCTCTCTCTCCCACAGAGTACGAGGAGGCTCTCAGTCACTATGTGCTGAACAGACACAGACACCCCTCTGGGTTTTGGGGGAAAGCTGGAAGCAGCGTAAAACGTAGGGTGAGACCAGCATCTGGTATTAGAAGAAGGTAATTCCATTACCTCTAATAGCTTACGTTCAACAGCTCATCAATGCACTCTAATGTGCAATAAAAACTAAAACGTCATTGGTGGTTTGGTTTATAGCCCATGTCTTGGTAAATTGAATAACTCACACTTCATGTCAGGAGACAAGAGTAGTTCGTGTTGTGCACAAGGAACTAACCTTGAGCTCTTTGCACACAAACCAGTCTTGGCCCCGAGTTTGCCTTTGCAAGATAACACTGGCACACGTGGGGTTTCTGCGCAACATAGATGGGGGGATGGCTGGTGGCCAGGGGAGATCAATGATTACCCTTATGACAAATTTGATCAGCATGAAAATGGAGGAGCGCTGAAAAAAGGCACAGAGGCTTCCTTATTTACATCCTCCTGGAAAATCAATTTCAAGATTATTAAAAAAAATAAGATGAATTGCAGACCCATAAAAGATAAGGGTTCCTTGTTTTCCATAAAATGTGGCTATCACTTAAGCAAGAGCCTACTTGCATTATGTCTTCTGACTTTAACTATAATCTTGCATTCCTTTTCCATAAATGCTTTAAAACTACTGCCTTCAGGACCCTCCTACAGGGAACCACAACGTATTCTTACAACTACACAATAACTAAGTTATATGCAGATATATAACATGTATAATATATAGTATAAATATAATGTAAAATAATATATAAAAAATAAAATAAAATAACCAATGCTCCCATCTTTTTTTCTTATCTTCTACTCACTGTCAGTTGAAACTCCAGCTCAACCTCTCACCTTCTGCACCTTCTTAAACAAGCTACTTGTCTCTGCTTCTTAACTTCCTCAGTATTAAAATGCTGTTAATAATAATACACAGAACAAGTGCTCAATGTGTACACAATAAAATTAGCAATCATTTTGCCTACATTTTCTGTTTCGGTCCTCAAAACAAGCTAAAGAGCATTAGGCAAGCAGATCTACATCAGGGGGTAAGAACCTACGTTCCAAAGTCAGACTACATGGGACTGAATCCTGCCGCTCCCTCTCATGAGCTGCACAGCTTTGGCAAGTTGCTAAACCTGTCTGGGCTTCAGTTTCCATAACTACAAAGTGGGGATAATGGTAACTATTTCCTTAGTGAAATGTGATGTTACAGACAAAGCACTTAGAGGAGCTCCTGGCACCGGGCAGATGCCACTGTTCTGCCTGCTGTTGCTGAATGGTGGTGGACTGTGCCGGGCTAGCACGGAAGGCCGCTGTCTGCAGCAGCCATCCTGGTGTATTTCTGGTCCCCGTTCAGCACTGGTTTCGTACGATTTCAATAGAAGGGGACTTTCATGCAGAAGTCCCCTTATACTTGGTTTAATTTTCTGCTGTCACCATTTTGAAATTCTTAATAAAATTTTAAGCAAAGGGCCCTGCATTTTTCATTTTGCTCTGGGCCCTGCAAATTATGCAGCTGGTCCTGCCCCTACTTTTTGGAATTAATGCAAGAGCCCAGCCACCCACAGGCCGGTATCCTTCAGACGCCTTTGGGTAGATGACATTTATATTTAGGCAGCTTTAAAGCCAGAGCTTTTGTAACAGAAGTGACAAACCTATTCCTATACACTGAGTCTGTCCCTATGGTCAGACTAGAAAAGTTGAGGCCAGCTGAGCTCTGTCTCAGTTCTGTGCTTCTCCTCAGATGCAGGGGTGTGACTTGGAGGTGAAATGATGACAATGCTTTGGCAAATCTCTATTTGCTTCCCACATTGTACTGAAGAGGTAACGTGTTTCATCAATGATGTGTTTCAGACATGCATTTATTATGTAGTAATATGTAAAAGTCATTACATTGATAAGAAAGAAATGCATAAAAGGTGTTATTGGCTGTATAATAGCTTCTCGTCATTGCATAATTTCTCAGTGAGCGACTATTGAACACACTAAAGAATTATTAGGCAGGAGATTGCAAATTTTTATGGTGCTGGAGGTCTACATACTTGAAACAATTGGGAAATTCCATATCGAGCTGTAAGTTCCTGAACCGCCAGGCCCATTTCAATTCACATTTGAGCCTCTCTGTTCCTTGTTCAGAACCTTGCACACAGTAAATATACAATAAGTGTGTGTGCAGTGAATACTACATGTTTGCTGGTTTGATTAGATTTCCATCTTAATGTATTAAATTTGGGGACTGCATTAGGTTGAGCTGACAAAAATAAAAAGCACAGTAAATTCAGAGAAGATATTGGGAGACATGTGAAATTAAGAAGGGGACTCCACAGAAGGTTTGCATTCTTGGAGGCTTAAGAAGATGATGAGCTGAGAGGAAGGCAGGACGCAGCTGGAGGCCGGATCCCAGAGAAAAGAGGCTTGTTTGACACGGAAGCAGGCAGACCCCACACTCCGTGCTCCAGGACGTCACGCCTCCTCACTGCAGCATTGTATCCACGCTGTTCCTGTGCCCAGAATGTTCCGGTGACTTCCCAGCCTACAACTGGCTCCCAGTCTCTCTTCAGACTAATGACTTCCCACTCTCCTTAACTCTCTCTGTTCCGTTTATGTTGTGTTTCAAGCTGCTTCTTGAACACGCCTCACACAGCCCTGTCCTACTGATGTTGCTTTTAACTGAAACGGTTTCCTACCATTATCTTCATTCCTCACTTTATGCGGGTCTTTTTTCAAAGGTCCCATCCTCAGAACAAACTTTCCCACCACCATACGGTAGCGTAAGAGAACATTCCAGTCATTCTCAAGCCCTTTATCTTGCTTTAACTTTTAAAGACATTGCATGATGTATGTATTTGTCCAATTGCTCATTTCCCTTCCACGGGAATGCAAACCCTAAGAGGACAGACACGTTTTTCCACTTTGTTCACTGCAGTGTCCATAGAACTTAAAGTACTGCCTGGCAGAGTCAAAGTTCATCCAGCATTCATTGAACGAGTAAGGAAACGCTTTAAAAGCCCTCATACAAACAAAGAAGACAGTAACTAGAAGAGGAGCAACATGTGGTCTACTAGTTCTGCCTTAGGAGAAGGTCTGAGAAAGGGCTGGGAAGTTCACAAGAAGGAAATGGCAAGGGCGGAAGCTGGATTTGACATTTCAAAGATTGCATTGAGCTTGCAAGCTCATCACCATTTTCACTATTACAAGCCTGCTGTGTCGTCTGCTTATATAGTCACAGTCACTGCCACTAAGCTGAGAGTAATGACATATTCACAGGGACTCCCCTGCTTTCTCTGCTGGTCATGGCTGCGAGCAAGTAGATCCCAGGCTTCCCCAGGCTCGTCCCACGTGAGGTGCCTTCATGATTCGGCGTGGGTTACTAGAAACTGAGGCAACAACACCTTGGGTGTTCTGTCTGTCCTTTGCTGTTACCAGGGAGAGCTGATTCCCCCAAAGCAGTCAGGATACGTAAAAGGAGGGAGAATCTATTAACCAAAGAAAAGGATTAACGCACTCTGAAAAAGTATTACCCTAGCCAAATCCATGGACTTCTAAATATTTGTGATAGACATCATAATTGTTCCAAAGTCTTTGCTCCCTCTCAATAACAAATCATAAAATCATGTATCCATACTTTTTTACATGTGACTTCACAGTCCCTCCCAGTAAGGTAAGTGGGGTACAAGTTTCTGCTTCACTGACTCTGAAGTTGGCCGGGTTACGCGCTTGGGCCAATGGAATGTTAACGCAGATTACGCAAGCAGAGGCCCTAAATGCGCTGGCATGACATCATTTGTCCTCTTGTACCACCTGCCACAGGTTCCAGAACGGGAGACGAGTGTAGTTGGCTTGAGCCCACCCTGCAGGCAGGAGCAAAACTGCACCAGATGATCTGAAGACTTGGGGGTGATGATGATAAATGTTATTTCATTGTGAACCACAGAGATTTGGGGTTGTTTGTTATGCCATAAAAACTTGGCTAAGAGAGTTTTTGAACATTCTCAGCAACGTGTCTAATAATTGTGTCCTATTTTTCAAGCAAAGGTTGTTATGGCTTAGTTATATTTCATAGCTATTTTGCCTAAGTCCTATGTCATACTATGAGGGTCAGCTTTTTCATTTGCACAATGGCTGGGGGATAAGTTGTCCTTCTTGTCCTGTTCCAGGGAGCTTCTTCCCTTTAGGGATTCTGCCTGATGGACTGACCCTGAGGTTGTTTTCAACAGGAAAGTTTCATATATTTTGCATCCTTTTTTTTTACTTTTTAAATATATTTTATTGATTATGCTATTACAGTAGTCCCATTTTCCCCCTTCAGTCCCCTCCACCCTGCACACCCCCTCCCACCCACATTCCCCCCTTTAGTTCATGTCCATGTGTCATAAGTTCTTTAGCTTCTACATTTCCCACACTATTCTTGCCCTCCCCCTGTCTATTTTCTACCCACCGTCTATGCTACTTATTCTCTGTACCTTTTCCCACTCTCTCCTCCTCCCGCTCCCCTGTTGCTAACCCTCCATGTGATCTCCATTTCTGTGTTTCTGCTCCTGTTGTACTTGTTTGCTTAGTTTGTTTTTGTTTATGTTTTAGGTGTGGTTGTTAATGATTGTGAGTTTGCTGTCATTTTACTGTTCATATTTTTTATCTTTTTCTTAGATAAGTCCTTTTAACATTTCATATAATAAGGGCTTGGTGATGATGAACACCTTTAACTTGACCTTATCTGAGAATCGCTTTATCTGCCCTTCCATTATAAATGACAGCTTTGCTGGATAGAGCAATCTTGGATGTAGGTCCTTGACTTTCATGACTTGGAATACTTCTTTCCAGCCCCTTCTTGCCTGGAAGGTCTCTTTCGAGAAATCAGCTGACAGTCTGATGGGAACTCCTTTGTAGGTAACTATCTCCTTGTCTCTTGCTGCTTCTAGAATTCTCTCCTTCATTTTAATCTTGGCTAATGTAATTACGATGTGCCTTGATGTGTTCCTCCTTGGGTCCAACTTCTTTGGGACTCTCTGACCTTCCTGGACTTCCTGGAAGTCTATTTCGTTTGCCACGTTGGGGAATTTCTCCACTATTATTTGTTCAAATAACTTTTCTACTTGTTGCTCTTCCTCTTCCCCTTCTGGTACCCCTATAATTTGAATGTTGGAATGTTTAAAGATGTCCTGAAGGTTCCTAAGCCTCTCCTCATTTTTTAAAATTCTTGTTTCTTTCTTGTTTTCTGCTTGGTTGTTTCTTTCTTCCTTCTGGTCTACTCCATTGATTTGAGTCCCAGTTTTCTTCCCATCACTATTGGTTCCTTGTATATTTTCCTTTATTTCACTTAGTGTAGCCTTCATTTTTCATCTAATTTGTGGCCAAATTCAACCAATTCTGTGAGCATCCTGATTACCAGTGTTTTGAACTGTACATCTGATAGGCTGGCTATCTCTTCATCACTTAGTTGTATTTGTTCTGGAGCTTTGATCTGTTCTTCCGTTTGAGCCTTTTTTTTTTTTTTCTCTGCATGCCTGTTACTAGCCAGGGGTGGAACCTTAGGTGTTCACACAGGTGGGGTAATCCAGGTTGCTGTGTTGTGATGCTGTATGTGGGGGAGGGGTCTGAGAGGGTACAATGGCACTTGCTTAGCTCTCTGCTGGATTTCAGTCACTTCCTCTGCTTCCCACAAGCAATCTGGGCCCTTCTGGTGCTGATTCCCATGTGGGTGGGTTTGTGTACGTTCTAGGACCCTGTGGGTCTCTCCAATGAACTCTCCTGTGAGGCTGGGAGTTTCTCCCCCTGCCGCCTCAACCCCTACATGTGTTTTCAATCGGTGGTTTGAGGCTTTATTTTCCCAGTTGGGGCCCTGGGTTGCATAGGCCATACCTCTGCCCAGTTGTTTCTCCCAGTTTCTCTGCACAAATGTGGGACCACCCAGTCCGCACTCTGCTGCCTCGCTGGGTCTGCCTGCTGCTGCCTTACCTCGAGTCCTCTCCACCTGGCTGCCCTTCTCCGTCCCCCTGCTGGTCTGGATGAATGTGTCTTCTTTAATTCCTTGGTTGTCAGACTCCCATACAGTTCAATTTTCTGTCAGTTCTGGATTTTTTTTGTTTTTAAATTGTTGTTGTCGTCCTTCTTTTGGTTGTGCAAGGAGGCATAGTGTGTCTACCTATGCCTCTGTCTTGGCCGGAAGTCATATTTTGCATCTTTTGTTACCCTCCATTGCACTCAATAAATAGAACTGATTATCTAACTGCATTTTCCCAAAGGGTAGCCATTAACCGTACATAGCTAGAGTATTTAAATTTAAATTACTTCAAATAAAATTTTAAGTTTTAAGTAAGTATATGTGACTAGTGGCCATCCTATTGGGCAACACAAATATAAACCATTGTCATCCTCACATAAAGTTCTATTAGACTATGGCTAACTCTACATTCTAGAAGTCAGGTAACTTATTAATTTTGAAGGGTGGAAGAAATAAATGTGGTTTGATTATATGAGTGTTGGGACCATAGTGTGGAAGAGAGGATAAAAGGAGGCAGGAGGAAAGATGAGCTCTATATACCCTTTCACCTCTGGTTTACACATAAATAATATTTATAAACTATCACCTGATAGGTCAGCCTTTTTTATTTCTCTGAGCCTTCTAGAAAATGTTCAGGAATTACATTTACCAGTAAATGGATGTAAGTGTGTGGTTCTTCCAGAATGCGTCTTAGTAGAACAACCACAGTTCAGTTCATCTCCCGAATTTGGGGAATGTATCAATAAAGCTACTTATAAGTTCATGACCTCCAGCCTCTCCAAAACAAGGAAACCAAAAGAATAACAGAAAAATCAAAAAAGAAAGTGTATTCAGTGCTGAAATTAGCACTCCCAGCCCCTGTGCTAGTTATAGTAATGGCAGGCGTTAAATTCACCTCCACAGGATTCATGAAGCTACCCTGGCAGACTCAGCAGGTAGAAGGCAGCAGAGCATGGGCTAAGATCAGCAATTTATCTGAGGGCAAGTACCAAGAAACAAAGAGAGATTTATTATGTAAGCCAGCTACAAGTGTATTAGTTCCGTTTCAAAGACTTCCAACAGGTCTCCATTTATTTCTTCATTTAACATCACCATCAACTTTCATATATGAAACACTGCAGTCATTTTTCACAGTACGTAGGAGAGAAAATTCTCAGGAGGAACTTTTCAAAGAGCTTTCCAGGTCCATTTTTGTTTAAGAAAGTTTCACATTGAAGGTAATACAATCTGTTCTCAAAATAGGGTGAAAAGTCTTTGACTTTGGTTGTTTATGCCAATTAGTCAATTTCTTAGCTTCCTTCATTAGCAATAGTCCCTGGACTCTTTCATCCCCAGTAGCTGACTTACACAATACCCACAACTCTTCAGCTAACACTTTCCACCTTTCCAAACTTTTATGCCTAAGTCTTGCATCAAACTATGGGTGTCTAATTTTTCTAGACCTTCAAGAACTTCTACTGCAACATATCGTCAGCCTCACTGAAACTACCAACCCAAGAACCCCAACACTTTCTTATTATCTTCCCATCTTGGTGTGTGCCATGGTCCGTTGCTACGATGACTACTTCACAGACACCCCTAGATTGCATGCCCTCTGTCTGATGTACTTTCTTTGTCTTAATTCTTTTTTTGTTTTACAGCCTTTCAAAAATGTCAGTAGTTACTAACTAGTTTCGTTGTTGACACTATTACAGATGTCCCCTTCACCCAGTCCCCACCCCCTCTTCCATCTGACCATCACCACACTGTTATTTGTGTCTATGGGTGATGCCTATATGTTCTTTGGCTAATCCCTTCACCTTCTTTGGCAAGTTTACTTAGAAAAATAGAGTTATTGACAAAGCAAATAATTAATATTCATATTATGATTTGCCATGGCAAAAAAATGCACTTTCAGATGCTTTCTTTTTTTCAGGAATTAGATGCATGATTTAATTATTTGCTTTGTTAATAACTCTACTTTTTTAATTCATTTTTTATTGTTGTTCGAGTATAGTTGTTTCCATTTTCTCACCACCGCTATCCCCTGCCTCACCCACATTCACCTCCCACCCTCAATCCTAGCCTTCTTTGGCTTTGTCCATGAGTCCTTTATACATGTTCCTTGACAACTCTTCCTCTCCTTTTCACTGTTATCTCCCTCCCCCCTCACCTCCGGTACTGTCAGTTTGTTCTTTATTTCAATGTCTCTGGTTATAATTTGCTTTCTTGTTTATTTTGTTGATTTGGTTCCACTTATAGGTGAGATCATATGGTATTTGTCTTTCACCACCTGGCTTACTTCACTTAGCATAATGCTCTCCAGTTCCACCCATGCTGTCCCGAAGGGTAGGAGCTCCTTCTTTCTTTCTGCTGCATAATATTTCATTATGTAAACATACCATAGCTTTTTTATCCACTCATTTACTGGTAGGCACTTAAGTTGTTTCCAGCATGATGTACTTTCTGAGGAAAGAAACCCTGAATCTGGTTTTACCTAGCTATTAGCTTTTTCTACACTGTCAGCTGAATGGCTGGGTCATTTCTACTACATTTCTACATTTTAAGCTGATAATTACAACCCCTCTTCCTGTTTCTACTCAAATCATCCCTGTGCCTCCTTCAAACTCCAATAATGACTGTGCCTCTTTCTTCTTTAGGACAATAGAAACTCTTAGATGGAAAACTCACCTTCCCAACAAATCTGCCAACCTACTTCCACCCACACTCATCTTGCTTTTTTTCTTCTTTCAGTAAAGGGGAAGGTCAGTCTCACGACTATTTTTTACATTTTCTTAAGGACTTCGCTCACTTGTTCTATTCCTCTTTCCTCTTATAAATGAATCCTCTATGTCTCTGCAGAATTATTCTCAACATCATGTTCACATACTCTAATAGTTCCCATCTTAGAAAAAAATACTTATTTTCACATCTTCCTTATACCACCAACCTCACTTCCTTTTAAAGCTCAACCTCTTGAAAAAGTTGTATGTATATTTTTCCATTTTGTCATCTCCCATTGACCCTTCCAACACTACTACTCATACTAAACACTGCATGTCCTTTGTAGGTTGCAGTTAGTTGTCCAAGGTTGCATAACAAAGCACCCCATTCAGTGGCCTAAAACCATTACAGCTTGGGAATCCCCTCTTTGGGTGAACTCACAAGAGACAGTTCGCCTCTGCTCCACTCTATGTCAGCTGGACTGCTTGAGACTCGTAACTAGAATCATCTGATGGCTCACTCACTCACACATCTGACTGCAGATGCTGGGAAGACTGGGCTTCCTCCAGACATGATGGGTGTGGTCCCAGGACAACCACTGAGAGAAAAAAAGAGAGACACAGAGACACAGTGAGAATGAGATGGCCCAGGCTAGAGCATGTCATGACCTAGCTTTGCAAGACTATTCATGAGGCTCTATCTTGTGATTTCTCTCCCATGCTAAGCTCTCCCACCAGACAAATCTATCCATTTATAAGGTTTAAATATAATTATGCTGGTAGCTGAAGACTTATTCGAGTTCTAAAGCTTTATCCTAAGCGTTGACAATTCTACTTGGATGGCTGATCAGCTTTTCAAACTTACCAAGTCCCAACGCCTAACCCTGGCTTTCTGTTTCAGTGAATATCATCATTGGGCCAAAATCCTGAGAATCATCTTTATATTTTACATTTCCCCCAATTTTCCTTTGTTAATCTTTCAAGTCCATCTACAAAATACACCTTACAGTTACCTACCCTTCTTTACTTCTTTTATAATCACCTTATTCCAAAATCCTAACATCTTGTCCCTAGATTATTTTGTAGCCTCCCAACCTATAGACAGCACCAGGAACAATTGTTTTTGTGGACATGTAAGCCTTTCACACCATTTAATCATTTTCCTTTCAAATGTCATCTACAAAGTCACCTGGGACTGTGTTGAGATGAAAGCTCCCTGCTGGGGTGTACCACTGGCTTCCACTTCACAAGGACTTCCTGATGATGGGATCCCAAAGAAATGGCTCCCTATTCTATTTGCCTCAAAGGAATTGGATTGCACTCTCAGTGAAAGAACATTAACCTTGCCTAGGAAAATACAATGGATTTTAAAAAATGTTGCATTTTTCTTCCTCTGTTAAACTAACAATAGTCTTTAAGATGCACAGATGTCATTGAGAAGATACAGTTCCTGTGATTTAATAATTTATTAAAAATAGGTATTGAATGTCTTTCAGATGCCAGGCATTGTTCTTGTTGCTGAGGAAACAGGTAAACCAAACAAAGCTTCTAATAAAGAAAGGCAGGCAATAAAAAAACAAACATCAAATATTTCAACAGGTGCAGGAAAATGAAGCAGAGGGAGGGAATGGGATGGGGTGCAGGGCCTTGTGTCATTTTCTATTTGTCAGTCAAGGAAGACATCTCTTTAAGATGATGAGTCATGAACTGGATGATGTGAAGGAACAACCCAGTAGGTAAGAGAAGGAAAGCTTTCTAGGCAGAAGGAATAGCAGGTTCAAGGGTCCTGAGACTGATGTGTGTATGACACGTTTAAGGAATGCAAAGGGGGGCCAGTGGGGCTGGAGGGGTGTAAGCAAGGAGAAGCGTGACAGGTGATGAGGCTGGGCAGGGAGCTTGGCATTGATGGTTTATTGGGAAGTTGTGTGAGGAAGCTCAGAAAATTTTGGTAGAAGGGGCAGTCTTGTTAGAAGCATATGCCAAAGGCGGAGAGGGCACGTTATGAAAAACAAAGAAAAAGAAAGCTCTGGAGTGGTGGGTGTCTGTGTGATGTGTGTTTCCTTGTAACTAGCAACATCTAGTCAGTATATGCAAAACGCCTCACACAATAGGTGCATGTAGTAGGTACCCAATAAATGACAGTTCATAGTTGCTATTATTTCTATCAAGTTTGGTGTTCACTGGAAGGGTAGTCAGCCTGGGTTCAAGTTTTAGGTCCAGGACTTACTATCTTATCTGTGTGGCTTCTGGCCAGTCACCTAACTTCTCTTACTTTGTGTCATCATGCCCATGACTGGATTGATTGGGGAAATGTATGAGAAATGCCTAGCCAAAGGCTGAGCACATATTGAGGATTCAGTAAATGTTGCTGGTTATTATGATAAGGGAGTTTCTAATCCCCTCCATTTGTTGTATCAGCATGGAGATGAGAGACATCCTAGAGACACGTGTCATATTATTTTGTGTATATTTCCAGACCTTTTTCCCCCATTGCTCTTCCATGCTTGGTCCACGCTTCTGTTCTCTGACACTCCCCACCCTCTGTCCCCTTTCTCTGCTTTACTGATCCTCCATCGCAGTGATCCATAAATGACATGCTACTCATTTACTTCTTCATCGTTTTTCTCCCCCAATTAAAATGTAAGGTCAATGAGGGCAGACATTTCTTCTTTACTTCTCTGATGTCTTTCCAGCCCCCAGAACAGTGCCTGGTACATGGCACACTCACAGTGAATGTTTGTTGAATAACTAATTGGAAAGGAAATTCCAGGGAAGCTCTTCAGCTGCCAGAAGAATGGGTACCACCCCAAACCACATGCTTTTGCCTTAAAATTTAGAGCTACTGAATTTTCTAATATAGAGCATTGCTCCTTGACATTACTATCAGGAACATCTGGGAGCTAAATATCTTTGATTTCACGCCTGAAAATTTGGAGAGCTCCAGAAGTTGGGCCAATTTACTTTCTTGGGAACAAGCAGTCAGACCTGTTTCTCCTACAGGCCTGAGGAGCCCACTGGGGCCTCACCTAGCTGACTACCTTGCAAACTGAGACCAGGTAGCTGAGTTCTGTAATGTCTTCCATTAGTATCTGCCAAACAGCACTTTCCCTGACTGACCTGCCTTCTCACTTAAGTCACATATTTCGACTTGTAATTTCTCCAAAGGGCTATTTTAGACATTTCACTTCCTGAAATTATATGTGATTATATATTTTAGGCCATTTGCAGGCCTGTCTTATCCACCAGAGATGGGGCGTAGAAAGATGGAAAGGACATTCGATTTCCTTTGGCCACATTTGGTTTAATCAGTATGAACTTCACAAAGAACATCTTGTTCATTTCCCCAGGGCAAGGAGAGACTTATGAAAGCTGCTGCACAAAATAGCGATTGTATTTTAATTTGTCATCCCTGTACTTCTTGGGAAAGCACGGCCCGGGGTTATTTTTGCATTGGGTTGCAGGTTTGACTCAAATCTCCACATATACTTCCTGGGGGTGAGGATTTTATGCAGCAAGAGGCAAAGAGCATGTCTCTAAGAATTATGATAACAACTTTCACATTGGAGATTTGAGGGTGTTTGGGCTATTCTGGTTAACTAAGATACATTCGTGTGACCCACTGGGATGTTCCTTTTCTTCTCTAAGGCTTAAAAGTCAACCACCAGGAGTCACACATGGAAATACAGTGTTTTCGAAATGTCTCTGAGAAAGAAATTCTAACTTTGTAAAATCAAAAAGGTCTTATTTTCACTTATACTTTGCATGAGTATGAAAACTCAGGCTCGCAAAATGCTGGTCCTCACCCTGGTGGGTTAGAGATTTCCTACCAGGGGCCACACCTGGGAATTCTGTGTTCCAGGGCCTGGGGCTGGCCCGGGGCTGGCTGATTGCAGGAGAGCACACAGGATACTCTGCTCCCTTCCTCCAGGCTGGCTGGGTTTGGGGAATGAGATCAGCTTTTCTGAGCTGAGATCTAATTTAAATAATGATGGATTTAAATAATAGTGATTTGTTTGCTCCCACCAGCTCAAGACTGCCAGAAAGGGTGAGGTTTGCATTTATAGAAGGCTGGGGGTGGGGGCGGTGGTGGTTGTTTCCACTAAAGGAAATGTCACTCACCCTGGGACAGGGCATGTGGGCCTGCCTTGGGATTGAAAGGGAGAGGAACTTCCTCTGCTCCTTAGCCCAGGAAAAGAGGCCATGGGACGGGGTAATAGTCTGGAGATGTGGCTGTGATCAGAGAAACGTGCAGACGTGTTGGGGCTGTGCCTGTGTGGGCAACGGTGGTGAGCGGGTTTGTAGGTTTTGAAGTTAGGTAAGTATAAAACACTACAGCTCTGGCCTGGGCCCAAGGTGGTACAAGCGCAGATGCACGTAGGCTGAGAGAGAGACCTCCTTGGCTACCCCACCCCAGAGACCTACAGGTAGGTGATCCAGGGACTGCAGAAGAGTGTAGAGAGAGGGAGAGCTCCAACAACAGAGGTCCTCCCATCCACGCTGGAAGCGTATCCTTCCTGGTTCCCCAAAACAGCCTAAGGGCAAAAAATGTTCAGGATAATTCAGTTATATTATATTGCAGGCAGGAAGTAATAGATATTCAACTGGCCATGAAGGGGTATGTGTGTATGTAGTAACTGAGAAAGGGTGATTAAGAGCCAGGAGCTGCTCAGAAGATCAACTGTACTCCCTGACACTCTGGATAGGTAAAGTCACCTTCAGAGAACCCCCGATATCTATGAGGTTCCTCCCAAATGGAAAGGAGGTGGTACAACCTCCGAAAACCACCTTAGTTCTCATAACAGACGCCACCCCCACGCTGAAACCGAGGTTAGCACCTTGCAGCTGATGCTGGATCTTTTATGTTGCTCTAAATTAAATCCAGAGCAATTCAGCCATGCCACACGTGCTGTTATGCGGGCTTACTTGCACGAAGGCTATATTTATGAGGACATAAAATACATGCTTTTCCTGTCCTCGGATTTTATTATTGATGATGATTTCTAACATGTGCCACTGACTGCCCTTTCTGTCGCTGTCAGTCACTCTTTTCAATTGCAGTCAGGTTTAAACCAGCAATGACGGTCTTAAAGTAAGGCCCTTCCTCTGCTCAACTGTATTTAGGGATAATTAAGAGTAAATAACTATTCTCGGCAAGGAAGGCAGAATCCAAGCAAATCTTTGACAAATGTACTTCCCCTTAGAAGAACGTATTCTTGTGTGCTGCCAGTAAATATTTCCATCACAACCATAAGAAACTGTTTTTCCCTCATTGAGAATGTCATGCTGCTTTGATACCACTAGAGAAAAATAAATACCAGTCAAGGCCAGAAAGAAAAACACAAAGAGCATTTAATTAAGAAAAAATATATAATTCCCTGTGTCTTTCAGTATATATCCCAGTTCCATTTGGTTGCAATCACAGGCTCTTAGCTCCCACTCAAGTCTGACATTTCCCCTAAACTTTCCCACCTCCTTCCACTCCCACACCCTCTGTGATGCAATGCAATTCATTCACTGTAATTTGAAGGTCACGGTCAATTGCTCCAGGAGTAGAATGCAGAATGGATCCGATCATAGTTCTTATTACAGAGGTTCATCCTGACTCTGGCTCCGTAGGCTCTTTAGCAATGTGTTACCTAAAGGAGGCTGTTCAGTTTTGCTTTGACTGGGCCTTTTAATTTCCCCTTTCCTTTAAAGATGAGAGTTACTATTACTTTGCAAAATACAGGTTTTAACATTTCTTATGTTTTCCCCTCTCATTGGATTCTTATAGTTATTCTTATGAATCCCTTCTAACTGATAAAAATTAAAAGAAAGTGTCTTTCCAGCCCAGGGAAGGAGAGAGAAGATTTGCAGTGAAAGACAGAAGTTAGACTAGATGTAGAAAGTAAACTGTGAGCTACTATATAAAAATATTAAAAATGCATTTTTATATTTATCCTAATTTATAGAAATATAAGAAAATTCTAGTATATAGAGAGTTGAAAAATTCACATAATAAAAAAACAAGCAAGGGTATAGTGTTGTTTTTTTAATGCAAACACACATAAACATAAATTCTGATATGCATTCAGCAGAGAGGGAATGAACCTCAGCAAGGAAATGCATAGGTCAGCCCTCCTTAGTAATTTGTCCAGCTAAAGTGCCTCAACTCTAGTTTACGTTGATTTTCCAAGGGAACTAGAAACATTAACAATCTTCAAAATCATTTTTAATTAATACACTTAAAAGTCATAGGCAGACCCCAGTTTACTCATTGCTGGTCAGCACCAAGGTACTAAGTTTTGCTTAGTTTGTGCATAAGTTCTTATTCTGTCCTCAACTATGTGATGATCACCTCTCAGAGGTCAAGTAGAGTTCTAGGTGCTAAGTACACAGGAATAAGAAAGATGAGCATAGACCCTGAGACTGTCGAGTTTACATTCTAATAATCCAGATATTCAATAACAAATAGCTACATCCTTTTTCAGGAGTAATATATGCCATGACGAAGGGGGTAAACATTACCAGAGGGAGCCCACTGTTTCAGAGAGCGTCACCAGGAAAGGCCTCTCTGAGGAGGTGACTTTTGAACAAAGACTTTAATCCACAAGGTGGAGGGAGTAGGAGATGAGGTTGAAGAGATGGGCACGGCCAGCCTGCGAGGCCATAGCAACAACTCGGAACTCTAGTCTGAAGGAGACTAGAAGCTTTGGCTTTGAGAAGTAGCATGATCTAGCTCACATTTGACAAAGATTCCTCTGGCTATATGGTGAAGGGACTTTTGGACAAGGTTGCCAGGTAAAACACAGGATGCTTGGTTCAATTTGAATTTCAGATAAGCAACAAATAATTTTAGTGTAAGTATGTCCCAAGTATCTCACGGGATATATATATATTAAAGAGAGGATTATGATGAGGTCAGAATCCTTTCAGTAAAATGTTACTACCATTAACCATGCTGAGAGTAATTCTGCACAGGTCACTGTGTTCTTGTTTTTCTCTCCTACCACCTTGCAAGTCAGCCCCCAGACCTGTGGCTCATGGATTCTCAGCCTGACTCAGAGGCTCCTGGCAATGAATGGAGAGCTGAGAGCCAAATGTTGTGGGCCTTTGGCCGATGTCTCTTTTCTGTCGATCTCTTTGACAAACCCCTGCCTGCTTCCTCTCCCTACAGAAGTCATTGCCTGGGGCTTCTGACCCATAGTTCTGTCTCCCCTGAGCCCCCTTCACCACAAACCTGAATCTCAGAGTATTGAGACTGTTCTTCATCCCCAAGGCAATGCTACTGGAAGTTTGTAAGGAGATTCACACACACATACACATTAGGTAGCAGTCATTATTTCCCTTTTTTTTAAGTTTTCAATTACAGTTTACATTCAATGTTACTCTGTACCAGTTCAGTCATTTCCTATACCCCGTGGTTAGGCGTGAAGTATGCTGGGGTACACTTAGATCTTGACTCTCTGTCCCCCCATTATTAACTCTGAAAACAAGATGACCCTCCACCCAACCACAATGTGCATCGACAAATAAGATGATCACCAACACTTGCCAACAATGGGTCATTATGGAGACTGATTAAGAGATGGAGAGCTAATAGAAAGTCCTCATGCAGAACAAGGGACACTTTCCTGTTTCTTAGTAGTTAAGGAAACTAAAAATTATAGCCAGTTGAAGAACTAAAGGTGGTTTTCTAGAGTGATGTATTAGTCAGCTCGGGCTGCCATAACAAAAGACCACAGACTGGGTGACGTAAGTAGCAGATATTTATTTTCTCACATCTCGGGAGGCTGAAAGTCCAAGATCCAGGTGTCACAGGGCTGGTTGTTCCTGAGGTCTCTCTTCTTAGTTTGCCAACTGCTGCCTTCTTGCTGTCTTCACGTGGTCTTCCATCAGTGCGTACACATCCCCGATGTCTCTCTGTGTAGCCAAATGTCTTCTTCTTAGAAGAACACCAGTCAGGTTGGGTTAGGGCCCACCCTAAAAGCCTCATTTTAATGTAATCACATCTTCAAAAGTTCAGGATCCAAATACAGTCATATTTTGAGATCCTGAAGGGATTAGGACCTCAACATGCAAATTTTGAAAGGGATACAACCCAGCCCATAATAGGTGAGAATACGTTTGTATGTCAGTTAAAGTCATCAACAGCTGAGAGACTGAGGGACCAAATTTAGTTCCCAGAACAGCAGAATACTAGGGCTCTGCAGGCACTCAGGCTGAGTATGCTAAATATCCTCTCATCTGTAAAATTTGATAATCATCCATTGCAATTTATGATTAAAATGTTTTTTTTTTACATGGCAAGAAGCATAATAAAGTTTTTAATGTGGAGAGGGGAGTTATTAGAATGAAGGAAAAATGTGGAAAACACTGCCCAGAGTGGTACTTGTTAAACATTTCAAAAAATATAAATCTGATGTTAGAGGAGGGTGAACCCCTGTCAGGGAGAGGAGAGAGGAATAAATGCTGCATCTTTTTTGAAGATTTAAAAAAAACTTTTTTAATTAAATATATTGGGGTAACATTAATTAACAACATTAGATAAGTTTGAGGTGTACAACTTTATAATACAACACCTATATACTCCATTGTGTTGTGTCTTATCATTACATGTGTTTGAACTTCATTTCCGGTTCTATAATACATTTCTTTCACTTTGATTGAAAAACTATGTGACTTTTGTTCCCCCAAGTCCTCAAGAAAATGTATGTTTAAACAAAGCACATCATGCTTGTTGTGTGGCTTTGCCTGACCCCTGCCATCACAGCTACACACCTGGATTATTTATTTGCGCCCCAGTTTGAGAATCCAGACCTCGGAGACTTGACTGTCCTCGCGGTGGGGAATAGCCCTCAGAACTAAACATTTGACAAACATGCTCATTAAACCTTGGCCACAGGACTTGCTCCAGGCCAAGTCTAGAGTCTGGTGCGGACAAAAACAGAGTATCTCCTTTTCCATCCCAAGGCAGCCCCTCCACAATTCACCCTGAGCACTCCAGGAGCGCCCACCATGCCTTGGTTAGTTAATATAGCTGTTATCTATTGCTACAATCATGCTGCATAGAAAGCAACCAAAAACCTCAGTGGCATAAAATAATAAATGTTTATTTTCACTCATGACCCTGTGAGTTGATATAGTTCGGCTGAGTCTTGGTTGGCTTGGCTGATTTTCTTCTCATCTTTGCTGGGAGGGTCACTCACGGGGCTGGCAGTCAACTGGCTTCTAGTTAATATAGGTTGGTCTTGACTGGGCTCACTGGCTTTGCTCCACACAGGCTCTCATCCCCCAGGAAGATAGCCCAGGCTTGCTCTGGTGGTGCAGGCAAGGACAGCAGAGGTGTGCAAGAGACCTCAGAAGGGCAGGGGTCAGAAGCGAGGTCCCATTCTATTGACCAAAGTGAGATTAAAGGGTAGTTCAGAGTCAAGGGATGGGAAAACAGATTGCACTCTTGATGGACAAAATAAAAAAGCCACATTGTAAAGGACAGAGATTCAGGGATGGTTGGAGAATTCAAGCATGGTTTTAATCCATTTACCACTAAGAGACATTGAGTCATCTTTTTGAAAGCAAAACTCTACATTTACATTTACATTTTCCTGTACTGCTTACTGATGAAGCCCAGGAAACCTTTCTGGAACTCAGGGTGGAATACTGGTGTAAGGGGAGTGGAAGCTTTCTTTGGACATCAGTTTCAGCTCCCTACACTCAGTCTTCGTTGGGAGAAGGGTGAGTGCAGATCTTCCATAATAATGACCTCTGTGAAGTCTGGTGGCTGACTCATGATGGGATTGCTCTGTCTGAGCCAAATCCTTGATAAAAAAAAAGTATTATACACTAATGATAGATTTATCAGACTTGTGACAGTTTGGCATCTGCTTGAGCAAAGTTTTCAATGTTGTAGGGAAAGAAAAGACTAAAAATGTGAAGGGGGAAAATTAAGTCAGTAATGCATAGATGCATAAAGAAAAAATAAATTATATTTTTGAAGCTAGCTCAAGAAACTTTAGGATTTATGAGCCATATTTATAAGCCATAAAATGTAATTTTTCTATGGAATCACATCTCACAGTGAGAATATACAAAAAGAAGCTTAACCCTTCATTTATTAAAGTGTATATTATTACCCTGCAAAGATATTTACTTCCCTTTCTTCATGACTCAAGTTAGTGTTAGGGGAAAAAGAAAAAGGATTCATGCAGTTTTGGAATAGCCAGGCAGGGTGAATCTTAGAATTGAGAATGAAGGGATACAGACAACTATATTGATCGGGCACTGCCACGGGTATATTATCTTATTTAATCTCCACTACGACATTGTGGGATAGGCACTAACAGCCCCTTAGTTCATAAGTGAAGAGCCTTAGGCTTGGAGAGGACAAGCAACTTGCTCAAATTCGCATGCAGCTAGTTAGAGTGAAAGCCAAGCCTTGAGCTCTGATCTCCTGGTTTTCATTTTTCCTGGCTGTGATGAATCCACTGTAACAAATCACTTCCATCTTGGATAACTTCATCTTTGTCATTTGAAAACAATTTTTATTTGAGCGTTCTTTTCCTCCAAAGGCGGGGGGGGGGGACCTTTTTGATGCCACATGAATGCCTCACTCCTTCCTCTTGGTCTCCCCTAGAATGAGCACTGTCAAACGGAAGACAGAATGACTAGTCCTCAGAGAGGAAAAACTAGTGGAAATGATTAAACACAAAGCGGTGACTCCAGAGTTTACAAATCTGAAGAAGAATTTTTGCTCTAGGTTGGACTTGGGGAAGAGGAATGACAGCCACCCACACTAGACATGGGCCCAGGGCTCTGCTGCTGTGGACACCTGTGCCAGCATCCATGGTGAGGCAATTCCTGAGAACAGCAGGGCTCATTCATCCCACATGCCTTCTCAGACAGTTAGGGTAAACAACTCGCAGATACATTTCCTGTTAGCTCAAAGTCTTTTCCATAGTAGTACTAGTCAAAGACTGCTTGAAAACTCCCTTTTTGTGTTTCCTCTAAAAGTGCTGTCTTTTGCAAGAGATTTGCCGGACATGATATCATCCTAATTATCCCTTGACCAATTTTATCACCAACCACTTCAAATCTAGACCATTTATCCAGTTTTGCAAGGCAGTTAGGGTGACTCCGGGAATACCCAAAGTACTGACAACATGAGCATTTCATCCCACATCCGGATCCGAGCGTGGAAGTGCTGTGTGGCCTGTCTACCTGATGGACATCTACTACATCACTGGGAGACAGAACTAATTGGCTGTGGAGCCGTGAGGCACATTCATAAGTGGCTAAAAAAAAATGTGTGACTGGAAACACAAAAGTTAATACTGAATTGACACCTAGTTCTTACTCTCTGTTCTTATGAGCCAACTGTTCAGAATTGTTGCAAAAATTGACACTTCCCAATTTGCCTCTTGGTTCCTTGAATAGAGTTCAGGGTTCAGTGCTTTTTCTCAGAGATTCTTAACAAGAGGAAGCAATACTCCTGGGTTCCCCAGAGACAGATGTAGACAGAGGAAAAGTTGAATCCAGCTTTACAGAGATCTGCTCTTTTATAAGATTCTTGCCTCAAAGGTGAGAGGAAAAAAGAAAGAAATGGCATCTTGTTAATAAATCACTTGAAACAATGTTAAGTCATTCTTAGAACAATATAAGGAAATATGTGTGTGTGTGGGGGGGTGCTCCGCCTGCAGAGCCCCCCGTCTGCCAAGGATGAGAATAAGTCTACCAAGACATGATCTGCTTGGGGAGGAGAGGTGGCCGATCTCTCAAAGGAGAAGGGCCAAGAGCCTCTTCCTCAATGGGCTTTTATTGGGTTCATTTTACACAGGAATACAGGTAAAGCTCTTTAATCACTGTCAGGCAGTAAGGATCAAACAATAGATAACATACAAAGAACTCTGAGGGCTTATTCTGAGTCAGGGTCTGTCAGCTAAAGGGCTGTAAAACTTTGGGAAACAAACTCATTCCCTGCTCGGACCCTTATCATTTAATTGAGAGCATTCTTAGTGAAGCAGGTTTCACATGATTTTATACATTCTTCCTCAGGCCTGATCACCCCGGGGAACCCGCCCTGTCCAGCACAGGGCTGCACCGCCCTCTGTCATTGTTTCAGGCTTAAGTCAGGCAGAGTCAGCAAGGCAGCCAAGAGATTAGGAAACTTCTCCCAGACAGAATGAGGACTCAGGCTATGTCAAAGCTAAGGGTCCATCACCCCCTTTTGCTGTAGCCCCCCAAGTCCTTCCTTGAGGGCCTCCCATGTGATCATGCCTATCTTAGGCAACCCCTCCCTTGAGGGAATCTTACCCATCATTGGCTAATCGACCAAGCATTGGGGGACAGTTACGGATGAAGCAGAAGCGGCACTCCTGCGAGGGAGATAAGCTTTGTCTCCTTAGAGGCTCACAGTCTGAAGGTCACTCAGTCATCCTTAGCCATGGCAGGGTTACAGCTCCTGAAACCAGGCAGGGTGGTTCCCAACAGAAATAGACATTCAATATTAAGTTCAAAGTTAGAGACAGTTCCAGAACTTATTTTGAAGATGGCATTTGCTATAAATGAAGTCTCCTTGAGAGAGAGGATTCTTCCTGTAATAAGAATCTTTTCAGTCTCATGAAATATGGTAGCTTCTGTCTAAAGAATGTGTAGTGGAGGCCAGCATCTCTAGCCATAGTGACTAGTTACTGATGTGTGTATCCCAGCTTCTAGAATCCTGCCTTTCTTTACAGCAAATTCTGTCTGGCCCTGCCCACTCATGGGACTCAAAAGTCCTCAACCCTTCAGGGAGGTACCACTTGTGACCCGAAGAGCATGAGGATGAGGAAGGCAAGCCACACTCTCTTGGGACACTTAGAAACTGCCTGCTGGCGTCTTTGGGCTCCTGTAGCAGGTTGACCTGGGAACTGTCCCCCTCCTGGCCTAACCTAGATAACAGGGCACTAGATTACAAATGACGTTGGCACTTCACTGATGCACGAGGATATGGGAAAGGAAACCAGGGGTGAGGTCCTGACAAACTTTAAAGGAGAGTCAGGGATAGACTCACAGCTGCCAAGGGACTCTTACTGTCTTCGAAGAATCCCACTTCCCTTCTGAACGTGAGGTTGATTTGGCTTTAACCCCTGCCTCTTTGTTGATTGTCAGGGTTGATCTGGCTGACCTGGCTGGCTAAAAGGAGGCTCTTTTCTCCCCAAACCAGCATTCTATCTTCTGTAACCCTCTGTTCCCTACAGCTACAACTTTTTTTTAAACCTCCCAAGTCATGCGACTGTTCTTCCCACTCTCACTTCTACAGAAAAGGTGACAGGATCCACCAAGGCCTCTGAGCCACATTTCAACTCTACACAGCTATGATTTATTTTTACAAGAAGGAGGAAAAGTGAGTGGGTACACGTTTCTTTGGAATTTGAGAGAAATTGCCTTGCCTAGAGGGCTGATGCTTTGGGCTTCAGTTTTCCCTTTCCTCCTAAATTCTTGCCTTAAGAAATAACCCAGAAAAACCATACTTAGTCATCAGCAATCAAATATGTGAAAATAATGAGCTCGGCTGAATCACCTTTCCGGTAAGGACAGAAAGAAGCAGACGCCAGTTTGAAACAGCTGTTGAAAAATAGTAATCCTTGCTATCAAGTTGGCTTGAAGAGCTCATTTTAATAAGCATCAGAACAAAAGAGTGTTAATCAAGGGTAACACTAGAAGAAACAGTAGGGAAAAAGTAACAGGACAGATATGGGTGGAAAAGTAGAATAAAAGAAAAAAGTAAACAAAACTTAAAAGCCTGATGTTATAATTAATAGCTTTTAAAAATTTTCTATTTTTTATAAAATTTAGTTCAGCAAATATTTTTTGGGGGTGTTCATTATATGCTAGACAATCTGCTAAGTTCAGGAGATAGAAAGATGAGTAAAGACCAAATCGTTCTCCTAGGAAAAAAAAAATACATGAAGCACACTGTAAACACTCAAAAAATGTCAGTTCTCTCTTTCCTGCCCATGAGAGAAATTCCAAATTAATGAATATTTATTGTGATTGTTAGGATTTTAAAAATAATATACTATGGCAGGGAAGGCTAGCTCTCCTCCAAAGTACACCCTTATCTTCTTGGCCTGGGTACATTAATAGACTACATTTTTCAGCCTCTTGTGCAAATAAGTGTGACCATGAGGTTAAGTTCCAGCCAATGGCATGCGAACAAGTAAGAACCGCTTCTGGGCTGAGGACATTTAGTAAGGTGCTGTACTTTTTCTGGGCCCAGTTGGCTACCCCGATGATGGAGGGTAGAAGATGAGGCCCATCCGTGAAGAATTTTTAAACAGGGGGCTTGACATGATCAAATTTACTGGAGTAAAGTCCTGCTGGTAAGAAGGAGAAGATGGTTTGCTGTAAGGTATGACTGTAGGGCAAGAAGAACAATTAACAGGCTATTGCACCTGAATTAAATGGTGCCTCTGTGTGTGAAGCAAAAGGGACTAATTAAATATTACATCTTCAAGCCTCAGCTGCTAAAAGTTATCTGAAGGCAGATTGGTTTGGAAACCATGCCTGTAATTCCTGGACACAGGAAGGAAGGTTTCTACCACTTTTCCCACTTCCTCCTCCTCCTCCTGCTCCTCATCCTCCCCACACCTGATTATTTTCCATTTGTCAACATCAGGATATACCCTTGAGTGCACATACAAGGAAGTCAGTGTTAGTAAAAATGCCAAATCTTTATTGCAATGCATATCCAAACCATATTCAAACACCACTAAAAATTATTTGTAAAAATGTTTTTAGGCAGCAACTCCATGATTAGCCATCGGAAAGAATTGCACTGGAAAAATACTAATAAATAGAAAGCACACAAAGGAAACACATGTAAGGATGTTTTTGTCTAGGATTGCAGAAAGCAGAAAAGAAAAAGATAAGGAGGAACAATATTTAAATGGATAATTTGCCAATTGTTCATAAGGAACCAAAATGTATAATTTGTAATAAAAGACATTTGCATCTTTGGTCTTAACTAGGCAACTCAAATTTTTGCAGTAACCCATTATAACACAGCACTGTCATTCTGAAATTAAAATGATATCTCTTGACTTTGTTGTTATAAATATATTTTTTCAAGATTAAATGAGGGGGTAGTCCCTTCACAGAAGTTCAGAAATATTTGCTTTCCAATAAGCAGGTTCAGCATCTTCCCTTTAACCTCACTTTGAGCTCTAGGACTGTGTCACACCTTTGGCTGTCTATTAATATTTTCGGCACTAAGTGTTTGATTGATTTGTGAGTCTTAAGTTAGCTATTAAAACTTTAAGAAAAGCTACAAGCTCAATATATAACTTTTTACACAAAATTGTTTTAGGAAAGAGACAAACTATTTTGGCAGCCTGAGAGGTTCTCACTTTGACTATAAGAAAAGGAAAGAAAACATTCAAATACTTCTCTGTTTCATAATGTTCCTAGGACACAACAAAAGTGGTTCATTTTCTGAAGATAAAATGTAGTCAGATTAAGAAAGGAAATGCCTGCCAATAGAAACAGCATCGAGAATTAGCTACATATCCTGGGAAAATAAGGTTTAGCCCAACTATGTTGATGTTACTTAGCAAGATTGGACACCAGAATTGGCAAAAATATTTCTTATTCAAGTATTTTATGGAAATCCTATGAAAATAATTGAAAACAGAAACATTAAATTGCTTCACCAGAGAGAATGCACATTCCTTTTCTTCTACCCTCAATATTTTGCAAATCTATAGAAAGGGTTTGGAAGGAGAATACATTTTTAAAAGCCTCAACATGTGGAACAGATATGAAAGTTAACTGCAAAGCAGGGTTTCAGACTGCAAACCTTTTTCCACTGACTTCTTAAAATGGAATGAATATATTCTGCCTCAAAACAAAAGTGACTTCCAAAAAGAAATCAGAATTGCACCCAAGAATGTAACACATGTCTATAGCATACATTTAAAGTAAATTAAACTGGCTACGTGAGTCATATTAACCCAAAAATACAAATGTCAGAGGTGTAAAGTACAGAATGCAGGGCTATCACATAAGTACCTAGTGCTGTAGAATGTGGCTTACCATAGAGTAAGCCAGCATCCAAGGCTGACCAGTGTGGTCCTCCTTCTCCTGGATACAAGTCTGATCCAATTCGAGGTTCTACTTCATGGTTCATTTTAAAGCTGGCTGCTGCTTACCAACCTCTATCAACTCAGTTTGTATGAATTTAGGGCTGAATGATCACTAAATTATGTAAGACCAGTTTTTAGCCCTGAGTGAACAATTCACTATGCAAACCAGTCTTAGAACAGAAACTAAGACTCAACATCAGAAAGTGCTCATAGCCATTGAGTATTGTTGTAGGACCTATGCATGGGCTCCAAGTAGGAGTATCTTGTTCAACTACAAGTAGACCAAAATAATTCATCAAAGAAAGACTGATTTTTCTTTAAATCTTTCAGCACGAGTAGATTGAGAAACAAGGAATTTGGATGTATAATCACAATCCAAGTGTGGGAAGAGCACGGTGCCAGATGAAAGGGAAAGAAATGCTTTGATCATCTCAAAATTTATTTTTCAAAAAAATTAAAGTTTCCAAAGGGCTCTGAGAACCACTCAAACCATGATTCACCTCCCATATTTGGAACTTGGGGTACAGTAGAAGGAAAGGCCCGGAGCCTAATTGTCAGTCTGGCAGAGAGTTTACAAAACTGATTGTTAGTAAGGACTAGCTCATAATACAAAGTCAATAAAATCACCCCAGATATAGCACCCACAGATAATCATGCTAATATTTGGGGGCAAGCTTTCCTAAATTGTTTTTCATGTCAAACTATTCGCTTAACAGATCATGATTCTCTCTAAAAGTCAATAAATAAATGTCTCCATCAATGTTGTTAATAACCACAGAATATTCCATTTTATTAAACATTATAAAATTTGTTTAACCAATCAGTTACTGTTGAGTATTTAGATATAACATATCTTTTTCCATCTTTTTACTTATTTGTCTTTATATTAAAGTGTTTCTTGTGGGCACATATAGTTGGGTCTCCTCAATCTGGTCTGACAATCTCTGCCTTTTAATTGGAGCGCTGGACTACCTATGTTTAACATTATTAATCGTTTGGGGATTTGAATTTACTATCATGAATTTGTTATCTATTTGTCCTTTCTGTTTTTTGTTTTTCTTTTTCTCCCTTCTATTGTACTATTTCTTATGATTCCATTTGACGTCTTCATTGGTTTATTAGTTGTTTGTTTTGTTATTATACTAGTCATTTTAAGATTTATAGAATGTACGTTTGCTTCTCACAGGGTAATTTCAAGTGATAGTATATCATTTTATGTAGCGTATAAATACCTTACAAGATTTATTTTCTCCTGGACTTTGTGTCATTTTTATCATTCATTTTGCTTCTGTGTATGTCACAAACCTACACACAATTACCTCTTCCAGTGTTCTTTCATTACCTTTCTAGTTATCATTTCTAGTGTTCTTTGTTTAGATTCCTTTGTTTAGATCTAGATTTCTATCCGTTATCATTTTCCTTCTGCCTGAAGACCTTGCTTCAACATTTCTTGTACTGTTGGCCTGATGGTGATGACTTCTTTCTGTTTTTGTATATCTCAAAATGTCTTTGTTTTGCCTTGGTTTTGAAAGTTAACTTTATTGGGTATAGAATTCTTGGTTAACCATTTCTTTTTTCTTTCAATACATTAAACACAATATACCACCTTCTAGTTTGAATTGTTTTTGGTGAGATATCTTCTGTCAACCTTCTCCTGTTCCTCTGTGTGTTAGTATCTTTTTTCCAAAGACTGCTTTTTAGATTTATCTTTATCACTATTTTTCAGCAGGGTGATTATGATGTACTTTGCATTTTTCTTCATGTTGTTGTTCTGGGGTTTGTTGAGTTTCTTGCATATACCTTTTACACATCTTGTAGGGTTTATCTTTCAGCCATTACTTTACAAATATTTTTTCTATTCTTCATCCTTTTCCCTCATGGATTCCGATTCTAAGCATATATATTTCAACCTAAACATGTCCCACAGGTCACTAAAGCTCTCAATTCATTAAAATTATTTACATTATTATTTAAAAATTATTATTAAAATAAATAATTATTTTCTCTGTGCTTCATTTTGGACAGTTTCTTTGCCATGTCTTCAACTTCACTAATTGCTTTAGTCAGCTTGGCTTGCCATAACAAAATACCATAGACTTGATGGCTTAAACCACAGACATTTATTTCTCACAATTCTGGAGATTGAGAAGTTGATTTGGTTCCTGGTGAGAACTCTATTCCAGGCTTGCAGACTGCCACCTTCTCGTTGTCTCCTCACATCTTTTTTTTAAAAATATTTATTTATTTATTTTTTATTTTTTGGTATAATTTTTTTTATTTTAATTGTTGTTCTTGTATAGTTTCCTGTCTTTTACTCCCACCCCAACCCACCACCCCAACCCTCCCCACCTCCCTCCCATTTCCACCCGCCCCCTGCCCCAGTTTTTGTCCATGTGTCTTTTATACTTGTTGCTCTAAACCCTTCCCCTTTTCTCCTGAAATTCCCTCCCCTCTCCACTCTGGTGACTGTCAGCCTGTTCTCAATTTCAGTGTCTTTGAGAGAGGAATCTTTTCCTTTTCCACTTCTTACAAAGTCACTGATTCCATCTTGAGGACTCCACTCTCATGACCTCACTTAACCCTCATTACATCTCAAAGGACCCATCTCCAAAAACCAAAACATAATGAATTTCAGGAGGACACAATTCAGTGCAAGGCAATAATCTTTTGAGGGGGCAATATTTAATCTGCTATTCATTCCATCTAGTGTGTTTTTCATCTTAGACAGTGTGGTTTTCATTTCCAGAAGTTTGATTTGTATCTTTTTATGTCTTATGTATTTATATATTTATATCTTCCAGGTGCAACCTTTTCTCCCACTTCTTGAACATCTGGAATATAGTCATAACAACTCTATCATCTGTGTAATTTCTGGGTTGATATTGATATTTTTTCTTTTTCTTTTTTGTTTTTTATTGAATTTATTGGGGTGACATTGGTTAATAAAATTATATAGGTTTCAGGTGTACAATTCTATAAATTATTTTATTATTAAGGGGTTGTGTTTTCCTGCTTTTTAGCATGACTTAGTTAAATGCCTAGCATTTTGATTTTTAACTTGGTGACGGATATTTTTGTACTTTTATAAACAGTCTCAAACTTTGGTTTGGAACACAAAGTACTTGAAAACAGTTTTTAATCTTTTCAAATCATTCTTTTAAGTTGTGTCAGGCAGGTTAAGAACAGTGCTTAGTCTGTCTCTAAAGTTCCTTCTGACTGAGGGCTCATCTTAGCCCAGTCATTTTGCTGAGGCAAAAGCCTTCTGAGCACTCCACTACTGCATGAATCAGGAGGTTTTCCACCTTGGCTTGTTGGAACATGAACTTCTCCTGGCTGCACGAGACATGCCCGTGTTTCCTCTATATCGTGTCGGTGGTTCTTCTCCTGATCTCAGGTGGTTTCTTCACATACATGCCCCAATCAGTGTTCATCTGAGGGCTTAAGGGGACCCTCTGTGGACTTCCAAAGTTCTCTCTCTTTTTTCTGGTAGTCTACCCTGCCAACTCTAGATACCTTGGCCTTCCAACCTTCCTATTTCTGGCTCCTCAACTCAGGTAGACCTCTGGGCTCTGCCTTAGTTTCCCTTCTTGTGCTTATTCCTGAAGTGTCTATTCCAGCAGTAAGCTGGTGTAAACCTGGGTCTCACTTCATTTATTCCCAGGTTATCAAGGGTCACTCTACCTCATCACCTGATGTCCAGTCCTAAAAAGCTTCCCAGTGCTTGGGTTGTTTCAGGTTAGAGGGTAAGTGCAGTCTCTGTCACTCCACTTTGACCAGAATTGCCCTTCCTATTGATTTTTATATTACTTTATATATTAAGAATGATGACCTTTCATCTCTCATATATTTTAGATTGAAAGCTATATTTAATTTAGTCTTTGTGGAGTTAGTCCTGGAGCCCAGGTCAAAAGGAATAAAACCAAGAAAGTATAAAACTCATATGAGTCCAAAAATTGTGCTCCAGCTGACTCATAAGCCAAATTGATTCTCTAATTGGAAGTTGTATAATAGTGAGGTGTCATGTACTCAATTGGATTGCTTGGTATTAGGAAACTTTGATAAACACCTAGGAATAAACTTTCCTGGAAATAGGTCAGGTCTATATGTTCAGGCAAATTAAAAACAAAATAAAAGCAGCTAAATATAAAAACATTAAATTTAACTCATATTTAATTCATTTCTTCATTTAATATACTTACATTAAGCACTTGCTATGTGCCTAGGGCTTTTAAAAACACAATATAACTTGATACTAAATATGAACAATAAAACAAACTTTAGTTGATGCATGTACAACGGGCGATACATCATTGACATGTCCTAAATTTATCTAAAAATTATAGAAGTAGAAAGTACCAAGAGGTACTTCAACACTTCAAAGCAAAGACTTATTTTCAAGCACTGTTTTCCTTCAGATGTTGAAGAAAAATGAAAGTAGATCATTTTCAAATGAGGGCAAATAAGAGTTTATTGAAAATGTATCATTTAAATATCAAAGGGAATTAGCTTAATAGAGGAACAATATGACATTATTTGGCCTCTAGTGTATGATGTGCAGTATTAGTGTATCAGATACTTATATTAATAAACTTAGTACTTCAAAGATAGTTGGTTCTGTCATTTCACTCCCCATGATGATTTGTTCAAAATAAAGTTTGAGATTTCTAAAAGTACAGATAATGTAATAGAATAAAAGCAGTTCAAAACTGTAGGTTCAGATTATGTATCAGAATACTTAAAATTCAGCATGAAGTCCCAAAGTAAAGGCGTATGCCCCAAATTTCAACATATTATTTCCATTGCCAACCTACCACAATGAATATAGCTCTTATCAGTATCCACTATATTAGTTAATAAATCCACCACAATTAATGACCACAAATCACTTGTTAATGAATTCTTTATTTTGAAATAATTTTAAGTTTACAGAAAAATAACAGAGTATACGGAAAGTTCCCATATACCCCGCCTCCCACAAGTTTTTCTTAATGCTAACCCTTCACATAAACGACTATGGCGCATGTGTCAAAACTAAGAAACCACCATTGACACATTGCTATTAACTAAATTTTAATTATGTGGGATAACTAAAGCATTACTTAATGAGTGTAAACATGAGCCTTTTTTAAGAAAAAAATACTCTATTTTGGCTAATCAATAATACCCTGAAGTTCTCCAGATGGAACTCTGCATTGGGTTCACGTCAGAAGAATTGAAAGCAAACTAATCTGGACAGGATTTATAATGAAACCTTGGATGAAGGCTGCTGCGCCTCTCATGTTGGGCTCAGAGTAAACCAAGATAGATGTAGCGGCACCCTCCTTTAAGGGCCAAAGGACTCCAAGAAAGCTGGGTTTCCAGTTTTTCTGACAGGACTTTTAAATGCTTTGCATTTACGTTTTCTTTCTAATTCGCTCAAATTTTACCTATATTTACATTTTCTTAATAAAGACTAGGACTAGTTGTTTGACAATTTTTTCCTGTTTATGTATTAATACACCCATAAAAGTAATCAAATTACACAAATGTTTGCATTTTTATAAATGGCCTTTATGGAAGAGAATCAGATTTCATGAAATAGAGATCATCTCAGGAAATCTGGGGTGTATAGCTTTTGTCTCCATGGCAACCAGCTAACTGGTTGCACCTGGTCCTCCAGGGTAATTAATTTCCTGCGTGCTGGGATGGTCTGCTGATTCTCACAGCCAAACAAAAAGAAGAAACAAGATGACCTTTCTTTAAAACAAAACAAACAAATCTCACATAGAGATATGCTCTAATTTCACTCCTGCAATGGGTTTTAGATTTGAGCAATAACACAGGAGGCCAAATTTTTGGTTCTGTTGAACTTAATTTTCAGAGAGAGTTATTGAGTTAGCCACATTCGTAGGGTCTTAAAGATTCTTTTCTCCTGCTCGAACTAGTTCAGCTGAGTCACTACCAATTTGTGGGTACAGTGTACTTCACTGAGAAAGAAAAGTGTCAAAAGACATACACACCGAGTACGGGCGCCCCTCAAAAACAGTGCAGGTTCCGTTGCAGACCACCACCATAAAGTGAGTTTTGCAATGAGAAGAATCATAATCTTTTTGTTGGTGGAGGGTCTTCCCTTCAATTTGTAAAAAATGCAGTATTTATGAAGCACAGTAAAGCAAAGTGACACAAAATGAGGTACGCTGGTAACTTGAACCCTGTGAGCTCGATAGAATCAACTGGAACTCTTTTAAAATAAGCCAGAGTCGGAGCTCCATCCTTCAGAAATTCTTACTTAATTAGTTTGGGGTGGGGCCTAGGTGCCAGTTTTTTGTCTTTGTGGATTTTTTTGTCATATGTTCTAATAAACAAATAACATTTTTAAAAAATATATTTTATTGATTATGCAATTACAGTTGTCCCGTTCCCCCCCCCCTTTATTCCCCTCCACCCTGCACTCCCTCCCTTTGGTTCATGTCCATGGGTCATACATACAGGTTCTTTGCGCCAGTTATTTTCAAAAGCTAATTAGAATATGCAACCATAGTTAACAATCAGGATTAGGTGGTATACTAAGTTGGTAAACTTTGACCAGTGAAGTAAAGCCCTTTGTAGATAAAGGTCAGGTAAATACTCAAGTAATACTTAGCTTGCTCCTTAACATTCCTTTTGTGCTACAAACTAATGAAAGCTTCAGGGACGCTAAAGGTGAAAGATTTAGAATATAATGCTCTTTCGTTTTGTTCACTGTAAACAAAAAAAATCGACTAGGTATTCCGTCACCCAAAAGAAGTTTATGGTGGCGGGGCAGGGTTGCAGTTCTGCGCGTGCGCAGTGGCCAGCCAGGTGCGGTCCTGCCTGGACAAAGGCGGAGGCGGTACTTCGGCAGGACAAGGGGAAGGGCTGTCGTTACATCCACAGGGCTCTGCGGTCAGTGTTGTGACTGGGGGGGCCCTAGCAACAACAGAGGGTGTGAGCACCCCTCCCACCGGGCCTCCCCTTTCCCGTCTAAGTTGGCGCTGTCATAAATGTTGACAGTTGTGTTCTTTTTTTTTTTTTTTTTGCCAACCCAAGTGTCACATACTTAAGTTTTTGGGATATACCCTCCATCTGAGGAAGTTACACTGTCTGAATCTCAACACAACTCACCTTAGGAAGGTTTCCCAGCCATATGCTGGAGGAGACCGTGCTGGCTCCACAAATCGCTGTAAAACTCTGGGGAAGTTGCTAGCAAGCTGCTAAACTGTTCTCAGCTGGAAACTGGCCTTGGTGGGAGTGTAGACACCATGGTGATCAGAAAATGTGACGAGTCAGGGCTTACTTTCTTCTGCAGAGTGGGTTGGTAAACATCGGCCTACACACACTGCTTTTCAGCTATCTGAGTGAGAGCAGAAGAATGAAATTTGACTAGGCTGCAGGTATTGGTCAAGATCTTATTTTTCTAGACATGGAAAGTGAGATTCGGGGAGTTTAAGTGACTTATCAAGAAAATTGCTGGTGGACTCAAGAATAGATGCAGGATCTCCAGAGTGTCTGCACCTGTGCCGATTCTGGTCTACATAGCAAATGCTTTCAAATGTCAGTTCAGAACTTTACAAATAAACCTCACATCCATCCACACAATGTTATATTAGGGGCCCAAGGTATTGGCTGTTGTAAAAATGGCAAAATTTTGTCATAACTATGATACATCTAGATAATGGAGTACTGTGCACCCATAAAAAAGAATGAAGGAGACTTCTACGTGCCGAAAGAGAACAATCTCCAGTGTATGTTCATAAGGGAAGCAAGCCCAGTGTAGGGTAGTGTACATTATACACTACCTTTCATTTGCAAAGGGAGAAATAAAAATGCACATTATTGCATTTGCAAAAAAAAAAAAAAAAAAAAAGGAAACACTGGAAGGTAAACAGGAACCTAATAAAAATGGCTTCCTAACAGGTGGGAGTGAGACAGTGGCAGGTTGTGTACATACAACCCAATGAAGGATCTGACAACTGACAGCTGATAACAGCCTACAGTTATCAGCCTACAATGTCCCCTGTAAACATAAATGAGGTCACACCATAACAGTGATGAAACCAGGCCCCCAAAAGATATTCTGGACATGATGCAACCACAAAAGTAACAAAGTATTTTTTCTCTCTTGGCTAACATGAGTTATTACTCATGTTACTCATATTACTCATGTTATTACTCTACCTTAACAATTCTAACTTCACTTTGTTTCTCTTGTCTCCTACATAAAAAAATAAGGTTCTCAGTCACTTAATTGCCTCTGTTTCCTTCCAGCACCTAATTTGGTCAATTCTCAAGTCTGAACATTGAAAAGAATAATAGTTCTAAAATTATTAGCATCCAAGAATACACAACAAATTCATGCAAGCGAAGCGGTTTATTATACCAATTTGATTTCATTGTTATCTTTTATAATGAGCCATATACTTGTATTCTCAATGAGTAAAAAGAAACTAATCGGATGCACGGTACAAGAAAGAGATGCTGAAATGAAGCTAATGTGGAAAAGATATTCATCTATAAAGTTTGGTGTATGACTTGAAATTTCTCTACTTAATAGATAAGTCTTTTCTTCAGTCACTACAAATTCACCTCAAAATAAGACTTTGACCTTCTTGCCAAGTTCTTGTAACTTCGTGTCTGCGATGGGATGAGTGGTGGTGTTCATTGGGTCTCTGAACAGCAGCCATGTACCTGGCACCGAAGATTCAAAGATAAATAGGATCTGGCCCCAGCCGTCAAAAAGGGTACTTCCTAAAAGGTGAACCTAAACCGCTCCTGTTCCTTCTCAGTTCTGTTCAGACGTCTATCACCCAGGGAAGCTCCTCTACGGTTGTTTGACCCATGTCTGTCTTCTGTCTCCACGATAACTAGTGGCTCTGGGAGCGCAGGACTAGTACATCTGACTCACCACTACATCCCCAGTGCCTGCAATGCCTTTAATATAAGTAGACTCTTGTACTGGGATGAATCATGTCCCCCTGAAGTTCCTGTTCACTCAGAACCTCAGCGTGTAACCTTATTTCCAAAGAGGTCTTTGCACATGTAATTAGTTGAAGTCACACTAGATGAGGTCATACTGAATTAAGGTTAGTCTTAAATCCAATGTGCTGTGTCCTTATAACAAAAGAAGATGCACAGAGCCACACGCGGAGAGGGAAAAGGTCACGTGGTGCCAGAGGCAGAGAATGCAGTGCTGCAGCTGCAAGCCAAGAAGGGCTGCATGGCCAGAAACCACCAGAAGCAAGGAACAGGCGAGGAAGGCAAGAAAAGGAACATTTGCAATGACTTTTCTAGGTTTTCAAGCTTTTTTGAAAGCATAAGAACCTATGTCTCCAGGCAACTTGGAAGGCATATGGCACAGAGGTTAAGAAACAGGACTTCCAGTTAGTGGCTCTGGTTTGAATCCTGGTCCTGTCACTGGGAACCTTGGGCCAGTTGACTCAACCTCTATATGCTGTGTCCACATCTGTGAAATGAGGGAGTAATAATAACTACCCGTGATTGTGAAGACAAGGTAATGCGATCAGGCAGGTAAAGTATGGCCCTGCATTACTCAGTGTATACCCCTGAGCCACATGTGGCCATTCAACACTGAACTATGGCTCCCCCGTGTTAGATGTGTTGAAGTAAAATTTGGACGGGACTCTGAACACATGGTGTGAAGAAAATAATGCCAATACCTTGTCAGCACTTCTTTGATTATTGCATTGTAAATACAGATATTTTTTAATAGATTGGGTCAAATGAAATATTAAATTTCACTTCACCTTTTTGTGTGTGGCTACTAGAAAAATTAAAATCACACATGGGGTTCAGATGTGCATCTCATACTATACATTTATTGGACGTACCTGGAATAAAGGGTGCCTGGGCACGGACAAAATTGCTTCCATTTAAAAAATATGTTGAATCATAAAATATACGGATGGGTTCTGATTCAGAAGCAGGCGATAAAAGATTGGCATGGGGCCAGTGAATTAACTCTGTACCCAGGAAAGATCGTACACTGTTGCTGACCCACTATAGATGCCTCTCCCAAGTCCTTGTCTGATCTTCCTCAGTTTCCATTTAGTGAGTCCTTGCCGTGTGTCTGTACCAAGTATTGTGCACTCACCATCTTATGAATAAAGTAGTCCTATTATTTGTGAATAGTGTATGTAACTTACATTATATGTGTTCTTTAGTACAGATGTTAAGGTTTGTACGATGTTACTATATACATCACAGGCTCTTGAATCACATAAACCCTGTGGGGTGGGAAAGAAATGGCAGTCACAACAAATGAGCCCAGGTCACAGCCACCCTGAGCGTCTGCAACCTAGGTGTGTCCATAGGAGTGTGATTCAGATCTTAACGTTATCCGATTCATCTTGGTGGGAACAGGGCAAGAATCCTTTCTGGACAGAGAGCAGAGAACCAGAAAACCTCCTAAACCATGCCATTTCCTGCAGCCACCTCTGACACTTGAAACTCTAAAGCTCATTGCCCTCCAGACATGAAATACGAGCCTACTTAAATACTATTCCTTCTCTTTTGAGTTGAGGTTCTGAAGAAACTCCTCCCCAGACTCTGACATTTCAATTGAATTAATCCCTAAAAGAATTGTAATCTCCCATTAAGAGATGATCTTATCCT
Source organism: Anoura caudifer (assembly GCA_004027475.1). NCBI lineage: Eukaryota > Metazoa > Chordata > Mammalia > Chiroptera > Phyllostomidae > Anoura > Anoura caudifer. Next base: position 93,717 of record PVKU01004036.1, read on the forward strand.
TGGCAGCTCTGCCGAGGCAGGAAAAAGGGAAGAACAAAGTACCAATCTTGTCCCTGATGGGGCTGCATTTAGGCTGTACACTCTTTGGGGAAAGAAAGGGCGTGAGATATTCTTGGCACTGAATTTGTAATCCCTCAGCCAAAAGGAACAAGACAACCATGAGGTTTGGATAAGGCATTCACCTCCCCCACCAAGAATTTATGTTAGGGCTTTATCTCTGGATGACACCAGAATGATAGTGCTTCTTTCTGTTTTCATCAGGCACTGAAATGACCTTTTCTTTATTACAAGATAGAGTGAGAGTGAGAACTTTCTGGGTCCCTGGAATGAAAGTATGAAGAGTACTGGTTAGATGCCTTTTTGCCTTGACCTGGAAGATACAAATAAGCTTAAGGACTAGGTAGCAAGAATTTGAGACTCTTCTTGATTTGGGCTGGAAATATCTTACCCATGAACTCTCTCAAAGTCTTGCAACTAAGCCTATAGACTTAATGCATTTTCCCAGAGCCTGAATGTCTCCAGAGGCCCCTCCACCTCCGAGGGAGGGCCAGTCCTCCACGTCCAGGCTGCCCTTGCCCTCCTTCAGTCTTCCCTTCACAGTGTGGTTTTCCTCCTCACTGTTACTTCCCTCTCTGGCGGCCATTCTTTCTCCCCACTGCCCCTCGTGGCTGGGGTATCTGTGCACGCTGTTTGTTTCCTCACCTGCTCTGTCTCGTGTACTTCAGTCTCCACCGGAATAGTTCTCAATGACAGAGACCCCGGTCACCACATCTGATGGCTGTTCTGCCATTCCCATAGTCCCTGGGATCCCGGTAACATTCCACCCAACCGACCCCCAGCACACCGACACCCTCTATTCTCTGGTAACACAGCACTCTTGGCTTTCCAGTAACCTGCCTGCCTGCCTTCATCTCTTTTGCTGAATTTTTAGTGTTAGAATAGCACAAGCTTCCCTACTAGGCCCAGGTGTCTTCTTCCTTGATATTCTTTTCCAAGGCTGTGTCATCCTTGCCTGGGACTCCAGTTGTCCAATAACACACTTTAAATTTTGTCTCCAGCTCAGAATTCTCTTCTGAGTTCAGGCAAGTGGTATATTTTACCACTTAAATGTCTCACAGGCACCTGAAACTTAATGCATTCAGAACAAGGTTCCTGATATTTCTCCAGGCCCTTCTCCAGACCCCACCCCAGCCTTGGCCTTCCTGAGATGACACACGCCCACTCAGCCCCAGGGCATGCCATTGCAGGGATGCCCCACTGTCCTCCAAGCTGCACAAGTAGGAACCCAAGCCTCTTATTTTCTTCATGTCTGATAGCCAATTAATCACCAATTTCTAAATACCATTGTATCTCTACTGCAATCACCCTACCGGGTTTACGCAAAAGCCTTTTGACCAGAGTCTCACACCCATAATCCTCCAGCTAAAATCCTGCAGTACAGTCAGGATGCATCTCAACACGCACTTCGTATTAACTCGCTCCCTTACTTAAAACTGTAATATTACCTCCATTTCTGTTTAGATATTTTCTCCCAATCATGAAAACAGCTCTCAAACCCCTGCATCATCTGTCTGGCCCAGTGTCCCCCAGCCTGGCTCATGCCCATCTCCCCCTGGTTGCTCTTTTCAGGCCACACCCACTCTTTGGTTCCTCCAAGAGCCAAGCTCCGCTCTGCTCAGAATCCTCATGCATTTCATTTCCTCGTTCCCTTTCCGCTCTCCTTGCCTTTGCATCCATTAGATCTCAACTGAAATGTTTTTTTCATGAAGTAGTTTTGACTTCCCAAGAAGACCAAATCTTTATAATATATGCTCTCTCATGTAATGCATCTGAGTATTTACTCTTTGATCTTATAAACAGTATAAGAATTGAAATTAAATTACTAATTGTATAATTAGTATTTTAATGCTCATTTATCCTTAGTGAAGAGAAAAGTAATGTGGTTTTTTTTTTTTACTACTGAATCTCTGTACACAGAGCTAGTAGTTGCCTAATAAATACCTGTTCAGTGAAATTTTTTAAAACAACCTAATAATATTAAAAATAATTGTGGTACTAAAACATTGACAACTTTGCAGCTATGTGTCTGCCTGAGAAATACAAATACAAGTATCTTAAATTGGTCCCTTTGAATGCAACTAGAGCAGTCTTTCTCAGCCTTTTTTTTTTTTATCATTGCCCTCTTAGGAGCCATTTTAAACATTCTTTTCCACTCATTCTTCCCCAGCCCAGAAGTTTTAACAGCACAGATACACCGTGTATCTGTTTATGGAAGGTATGTGTATGTGTGCTTCATGCATATGAAAGTAAAATGTTTTACTCCTCAAGAACAAATGGTTCCCCTGAGGGCAACATTGTCCCTGTTGAGAATGAATGAACTGGAGTGATCCTTTGAAGATAACAATGAGTAATCAACAAATTAAAGTACACTTAAAATCACCGTCAGAGGACTGAAAGGTGCCGAGCGTGCCTCTGCTGCCTTCTCACCTCTGCAAAGTTGTCTCCAGCTCGCTGGCTTGATGTATGGAGCAGACCAGGTAGTTATGGCAACGCACTGCCCCACGTGGACACTGTGGCTCAATCCCCGCTGCCTGCGGGGACAGGAGGGAGTTTCATCCAGAACTAATTGTTCTACAGAAGATCCCCAAATTACTGCAAACGTTAACAGCCAAAAATATTACTGAACAAAAGGCAAGCTTGAGAATATAATGTAATAATATTATCACACAGTAAAGACTTTCTGGATAGAAAGTGGTAAGCTTTTGCTCCACTTGGTGTTGATTATTACAAAATGTAGAAGCATGGAGGAAGTATCAAACAGAACATTAGTTTCAGTAAATACACTTTTCTGGACAAAAACCCTATTATTCACCAATGATCAAATTCCTAAACACCTAAGAGTAACCATAGTTAACATTTGAATCTCTTTCTACAGTTGATACATTTGCCACATTTCTACTACCAAAAAGTGTTTCTCCTTGACACTTTTTTCTATTATGTTAGAAAACTTTTATTATTATTATTATTATTATTATTATTATTATTATTATTGAGTTGTGTGCTTTTGAGGCTGTTTTTTCATTGACCAAGTCTTAAGGTTATGAAGGACTTTGAGCTGGAAACCATGGTGATGGCTTTTGTAAATATCACATTAGCATAATAAGCAGCAGATTTTGATTCTGCGGTGGGAATACACATTTTCTCCAGTACTAAAAATAAATCATTGACATTATTTTGAAAACAGTTGCAGTAATCCCAGCACATAAACTGGATCACAGGGAGAAATCTTGTCTTCCAGGTGAGCCTGCTGCTCTGGGAACTAAGCAGCTGTGCAGTTGTATGCGCATCATTGACCTAACCTTCAGACTTCTTACCCAAAATAACTTACTTTGATAAGCAATAAGTTTCACAAAAGAAAATGTCCTCATCTCACTTGATTATCTGAAACTACATAAACTTCTTGAAAGAAAAGCAATAAAGACAACATGAAAAATGGTTCATTTTGTATACATCATTCTTAGATGTGCTGAAAAGATCTTCTTAAGGTGTTAAGTTTTAGATGTAAGCAAGATGATGAAATACGAATGAAGACTAAATTGCCTCCACCTGCTTAGAGGCATTTTGCGTTCCTTGCCAATAATAATATTGAATGCAATTTATTAGTACATCTTGATGTTTTATCTCTTTTATGGATCATTGAGTAGTTATAGCTGTAACACCTTTAATTGGCATAGCAGGCAAATCTTCACTGATATTCTTTATGATTCCTAGAGTCTGTTGAGGGTCAACGGAACTGTTGGGGGAAATTATTTTGCTTCCCATCACATTTAGGCCACCACAGAACTCACTGAAAGCCTGAACCTCTTGAGGCACTGAGCACTACTGAGCTCAGGAATAAATATATCTAAACATGCCTGAAGAAAAATTGCAAAGAAAACAAGATAAAATTGTAGGTGCTGCCCAAAAATGTATAAAAAGATTTATACACCACAAGCAATGTATCCTAAGTTTGCAAGACTGGCTCAACATTTGAAAATCCATTAATATAATCCCTCACATCCACGGACTAAAAAAGGAAAATCTCATGATCATATCAACAGATGATATCAATGGATGCAGAAAAATCCCATATCCATTTCATGATAAAAACTATCAGTAAACTAGGAAGAGAGGGTAAGTTTCTCAATTTGATAAAGACTACTTACAAAAACCCTAGAACTAACATCACAATGTTGAGAAACTCAAATGTTTACCACTAAGATCAAGTGGTAAGGATGTTTTCTCACTACTCTTTTTCAACATTGTGCTAGAAGTTTTTGCTAATGCAATAAGGCAAGAAAAGGAAACAAAAGATATGGAGATTGGGAAGGAAGACATAAAACTGTGTTTGTTCCTGGATTCATAATCATCTAAGAAGAAAATCTGAAAGAAGCAACAAAAACACTAGAACTAGTAAGAGATTACAGCAAGGTTGCAGGATGCAGGGTTAACATACAATAGTTGATTGCTTTCCTATATACCAACAATGAACAAGTAGAATATGAAATTAAAATCACAATGTCATTTACATTAGCTCCCCCCAAAATGAAATACCCAGGTAGAAATATAACAAAATATGTATAAGATCTACATAAGAATAACCACAAAACCTACAAAATTCTGGTGAATAAAATCAAAGAATTAAGTAAATGTAGATTTCATGTTCGTGGTTAGGAAGTCTCAGCATTGTCAAGATGTCAGTTCTTCCCAACTTGATCTACAGATTCTCAATCAAAATCTCAGCAAGTTGTTTGTGGATATCAACCAGCTGGTTCTAAAACTTCTATGGGGAAGCAAAGGCCCAGAATAGCCCACGCAGTATTGAAGGACAAAAACAAGGTTGGAGGACTGACACTACTCAATGTCAAGACCTATTATAAAGCTACAGTAATCAAGACAGTACAATATCTGTGGAAGAATAGACTAATAATACAAAATAGAGAGCCCAGAAATGGGCCCACATAAATACAGTCAAGTATCTTTGACAAAGAAGCAAAGGTAATATGAATACGATGGGGCAAAGAGAGTCTCTTGTACACATGGTGCTGGAACAACTGGACATCCACGTGGAAAAATGAATCTAGACACAGATCTTGTACCTTTTACAAAAGTTAACTCAAATGAACAGCAGACCTAAATATAATATCAAAAGTATAAGACTCTTAGAAGACATCATAGGAGAAAACCTACCTTTTTGTATGTTGATGCCTTTTTAGATACGCCACTAAAGGCATAATCCATGAAAGAAATAATTGATAAGATAGACTTTCTTAAAATTAAAAACTTCTGCTCTGCAAGAGGCTATATTAAGAGAATTAGAAAACAAGCCACAGACTAGGGGAAAATATTTGCAAAACACACATCTGATAAAGAACGGTTACTCAACATGTACAAAGAACTCTTAAAACTCAAGAATAAGAAAACAACCCAATTAAAAAATGGGTCAAAATCCTTACCAGACATGTCACCAAGTAAGCATAGAAGAAGTTGCTTTACATCATATGTCACCAGAGATCTGCAAATTAAAACAACAATGAGATGTCTCTACACATCTATTAGCAGGGCCAAAATCCAGAACACCAGCAACACCAAATTTTGGAGAGGATGTGGGCCAACAGGAACTCTCATAAACTGCTGGTGGGAATGCGAACTGGTATGCCCACTTTGGAAGGCAGCTTGGCAGTTTCTCAGGATAAACATGCTCTTACCACACAATCCAGCAATCACACTTCTTTTCATTTACCCGAAGTAACTGAAAACTTATGTTCACACAAAAACCTGCACATGGATGTTTCTTGCAGCTTTATTCATAATTACCAAAACTTGGAAGCAATCAAGATGTCTTTTAGTAAGTGAATTATTCATTCGCTGTGCCACAATAAACTGTGGTACATCTAGACAAAGGACTATTAGTCAATACTAAAAAGAAGTGAGCTGTCAAGTCATAAAAAAATCATGGAAGGACACTTACATGCATATGACTAGGTAAAAGAAACTGATAGGGAAAAGCTACATACTACATGGTCCCAGCTGTACGGCAACCTGGAAAAGACAAAACCAGGGAGACAGGAAAAATAGCAGTGGTTTCCAGAGGTGGGGGTGCTAGAGATACACAGGCAGAGCACAGAGGACGACAGGGCAGTACAAGTGCCCGTGGTTATCGTAGTGATAGCTACATGCCATTATACGTTTGGCCAAACCCATAGAAGAGAGAACACCCAGAGTGGACCCCAAGGTAAACGGTGGACTTTGGGTGATTATGACATGTCAGTGTAGGTTTATCCTTGGTAAAAAAAAATGTACCCCTGTGGCAAGTGATGTTGATAACAGGGAGGCATGTGCTGGGGCAGGGGCTGTGTGGGAAATCTCTGTACCTCGCTCTCAATTTTGTTGTAAATCTAAAAGTACTCTAAAAAATAAAGTCCTAAAAAACTGTAGGTGCTGAAAGGCCAGATTGTGAAGTGTAAGAAAGACATTCAAAGATTATGGCGATCGTGTGGTTTAATTCATTTTCTTTTCCCCTGAGAATCTGTGTTACCTAAAATAGCTAAAGGAAATTCTTTAGTCTGAAAAGAGAATTATTGAAAACTTAATCTTCAAGGTGTTTCTAAGAAGTGATTTCTCATGCCAGTCTCTCTGATTTGCTGGTTATCAGTTCCTTGGCTCAGACCTATTTTGTTTGGCCCAGCAACACATCATCTTATCTGCATACATTATGTTTTCTAACTTAGCTAAAGGAACATTCTCTAGAACCAGCCTCTACTTCCCAGATTTGAGTTCTTGAATATGGAGTAATTAGAAAGAAGAAAGAAGTCCTTCTCTGAGAGAAAAATTGTCAGTCTCTGAATGCCGGGATACTCAAGAGGAAGTCTGCTCCTATCTCATTTCAGTCTCATTAATGCCCCTGGCTTCGTTGCACAAATCATTTATTGTTTCTCCATCTCTCTCTGTCATTTAAATATATACATACATACATACAGGCTTAATAACCTTTCTCACAGTATCTCTCAGTATTAACAGAATTTTTTATTTGATGTACTTCATAAAAATGCAGCTATTTGCATAGGATTGTGTTTATTGAGAGAATTACAATTCCAAAAGCTTTATAAAATAAAGATGAAATAACAAGCTGTACTTGTTACAGTAGGTTTTAATGTAGAATAATAAGATTTACATACAAGGAAAATAGAAGCTTTGATTTGGCTCATAAATATGTGTCATATTATGGTGCTCGAATCCACAATATTTCCTATCACATCTTACTCTATGGGGCTCAAATAAAAGTTACTCATTGCATAAATCCTCTCATGGGTCAGAGACTGTTAGAGATACCTTGCTGTGGACTTTAGGCCAAGGTCCCAGGAATAGCCACATTCTAGCCTAGCCCGGCTCCTCCTCCTGGGAGATTCTATTAGCAATAATCGCGCCTTGGATACAGCTCATTGGCCGCGATACCACCCCTGTGCAAAGCTAAGAGATTCTTTATTGAGTAGTTAAGCAGGGAGGGATGAGTCCAACAGGACTTTTCTAGCTGGATGCTTGGCCCCAGCCCAGAGACAGAGCATTAGTAAAGGGGACTACAGGTGTCATAAGTCACTGCTGCCCAAAAGCCACCTTGAAACAAGAAGAGCAGAAGAGCCTCTTTTTTGCCTCTGAACAAAGCTCGTGCTTGCGTCTTGGCTGTAGACATGGTGGTAGGAGGCAGCTCAAAGCAGAGCCTGCTGATCTCTTCAAGGAAGAAGAGAGTGCGGGGGCCATGAGAAAGGTGGCCTCCAATGCCAAGGTAAGCCCACCCCGGCGCTCATCAAACATTCGGGTTTCAGGTTGGTCTGAGCCTGAGGAGCTGAGAGCCCACAAAAAGAGTGAGTAAGAGAGCCAAGGAAGAAGTGAGGTTGCCCCTGCCGTATCCGAGGCACAGAAATACACCCAAAGGAAACAGAGTGGGAGGGGCGATGGGCCTTCCCCGCACTCCGGCGGGAGAGACGCAGGAAGAAGAGCGGCTGCCGCGGGTCTCTGCTGCCGTACAGGGGCCTTCGCTACAGATGCAGTTTTAAAAGTACGACCCAGTCTCCATCCTTGACTTCGACTAAGTCATAAGCTATTCTTCATTAAAGAATTTGAGAGGGTGGGGACTTAGAGAAGAGAAACAAGAGGCTCCAATTCTAAACTTTTCATGACTTTTACCCCTGAAGATATTCTTACATAGTATTATAATATTTTTGCATCTTCATGTACAAAATATCTGCACATGCAATGAATCAACACTCACATGCAATGAATTTCCTCCCCTTACTGTATGAAACTACCTGTAAAGTCCTTCATTTTATTAGCTTCTGTTTACAGTGGGCAGTTCTCAAGATCAGAAACTATATCTTGCTCTGCAAACCAGTAAATATAAAAAAGGATTATAAACCAATGAGAATAAAGTTGACTCAATGTAACCTGTCTTGCTTCAAATATTCAATAAATCATGGCTATCATTTGAATTCCAAAATCCAAAACACATGGACAATTTCAATTATTTTACTTCCATTTTTCTGTACACCTGCAGCAGTTCCTATTCTGTGAACACACAAATTGCATTATAACAGATGTCTGTGGTTTGGGAAATTGTCAAATTATCCTTGGCTGTGATAGAAGCTTGTGCTATGTATGAGTGGCCAAATCAAAGACAGTTGGTAATCCAGGACAGAACCTCAATTTTTTCCCAGGCCTGGGTCACTTCGCCCAACACTTACCTAGTGGCTGTCCTGGGCCAGGCTTTGTCATAGTGCTGGAGAGTTAAAGACAAATTAGCACCATCTCTAGCCCTCAGCAAGCTTAGGGAAAATCAAGGAGACAAATGGAAACCCGGGGCTGTAAGCTGACCTCTCCCGAGAAGTCTCTATAACCACACCACATGTCCACGCTGACCCTGCTCCCTTCTCCTGCTGGCGCCAGCAGTCACCTCCGAACTTCTGTTCTCTCCGGGCCTGGGCTTTTTCAGGATATGCCTCCTTCCCAAGCCCTTTTAAAATGCCTTTGAACAAAATATTTCAAGAGCCAATTAGCATGAAACACCTTCTATAATTTTGATTGTAGGAGGCTTCTTCACACCTAAAGTCTGTGTGAGTTTTTCAGTAGAAGTGGGCTGAATGCCAAGTCTCCAGAGCTACTCCCTCGTGGCTATGTCAGTTAGCAGGGAAGAAGCCTTAAGTATTGCCCCTGAAGTGTCCAAATTCAGATGCAAGACCAAAGAAACTCTCAGCACTCACTGGGCATCAGAGTCATGAGAGAAAGTTTAAAAACCTGCAGATGCCTGGGCCCCGCTCCCAGAAATTTCAGTTCAGTTAGTCTGAGAATGGCTTTATTTCCTTCTATTGGCATTCTGGGGTGCAGCCAGGTATAACCTGCTTTCTACAGAATTTGAGATGGGGCGAAGGATTTTTTCAGCTGAATGATGCTTGATTGATGTTTAAAAACACAAAGGGAGACTCTTGATTTAATCTGTTTCTTGCGTATTTCTGCTGCGCCTGTTATTACAGTGATTTAATTTGTGTATGGCCAGCTCCTTGACTCATTCACTCTTCTCATTTCACCTTTTCTAAGCTCAATGTTTGGGTTCCCCCCCCCCCAGAATCCATGTGTTCCCAATGTGACAGTATTTGGAGATTTGGGGAAGTAATTAGATTCAGGTAGGGTCTGAGGGGGGAGCCACCAAGGTGGGATTAATGGCCTTATAAGAAAAGGAAGAGGCAAGAAAGCGCTCTCTCCCCACCTCACCCCTGCGCTCCCCACCCCCGCCCACTGAGGACACAGTGAGAGTGGCTATCCACAAGCCAGGAGGCAGGTTCTCACTAGGAACTGAATCTGCAGGCACCTTGATCGTGGACTTCCTGTAGAATGTAGCTGGGTTATGGAATGCTACAAATCTGAGGAGAAGGAATAACTAAGGAACCAAAGTTTTTGAACAAGTGGGTACAATGCAAAAGGCAGTCGTGCAGGACCAGGAGGGGGGTTGCATTTATGAGAGGATGAGAAACGTTCTAACACTTGGTTACTGACCAAGTTATTGACTTAAAGACGTCCGTTCCTAAAAGAATATAACCCACTGAACTGCCATCGTGCAGCTGGGAATGTGTGACTTCCCTCACCTCACTTGTTACAAGTCATAAAAGCTCCTTCTCACTTATTCTTAGAAAAATACGTTTAACCAAGAACCTACCATTTAGGAGCTGGGAGTGTTTTTTTCTGAACACCCCTTTCAGAAAGGGTATTCAATTATTATGACATGTTAAGTATTTCTGGAGTTCTGTGGGGAGGAGGTTGTTTGAGTTTGGTCTGGTTTTGGTTTTCTGAGAGGGGAAAAGAGAGAGCAGCTGGACAGTAAAATGGTCCTTCATGACAGAAGCAGGTCACGTGGTTTTGATTAGGAAGCTTTGTCGTGTCCATTCAGCTGAGCAGTAAATCAGGGGGTGTTCTCCTGGGCGTTCTGACAACTGAAGCCCAGCTTCCCTGCGTTTAGAAGTCAGCCACCAACCCTCACATTAACTGCAGACTTACTGCAGACTCTGGCTTGGATGTCCAGTCACACTCCACCCCACGTCTACCAGCAAGCAGGGAAAAACAGATCTAGCTGCACCCTGCGGAGGCTGGGGAAGCCCTGTCTCGCTTCCAAGCGTTACAATTCTCTCCACACCCAGCATTTTGGTCCACCCGGCAGGAGAGTGCTCAGGTAAACACCTATTCTCTCCAGGGAAAAGAGTTGCAGAAATTACCGAGTGCTTCCAACCAATCTCCTGTGGTTTTATATAGAAAAAGTATTGCCCTGGACAGAGGAATGCAGACGGGGCTCCTGCGCACTTATTTCTAACGCAGTATTCCCAGCACGCGGCGCAGAGACGGGACACGCGCACCGACACGCACGATGAGTCCTGATTGCTCTCTCCTCCAAATGCCTAAATGTTACACTTCTGTCGGTAATCAGCACCAGAAGAATAAACGGCCTTTGCAGGGCTGTTCTTAAAAGGTGATAAAACAATTATTTCAAATTCGCTACTTATTAAACTATAAGAGTTTTCCTGTGGATGAAGGCTGAATGGATCGGCTGAGTTATACTTTTCAAATTATACTTCTTGAATTATCTGTGCATTTAGGCATCCCTAATGCTGCCTTCCAAAGAAAATCTGAGGCTGATTATTAATACATAAAGGGTGATGTGTCAGTAAATGTAATGGATGGAAATGTAATGATCCTTTATGAATTTGCTTTCTCCCAGGCAATGAGACTTTCCTTTTGTGGGATTAAGGTGAGAGGTAAAGATGGACGTGAGCAGATAAGCTCTCCATCCCCACTCTGCAAATAATCACCTGAGGCCAAGAAATCTGCATTTGAACACACATTCCAGATCATTTTGATGGAAATTGTCCGTGGCCCACAGTCTGAGACACTCTGGTAAAGTTGAAGCCCATTTACAGCGGGTAGTAAAGACAGGACCACCTGCTAGCTCGGAGCCCACGGGGCAGGACTCGGGGGACTTGCTGCAGCTAAAGTCCAGATACTACAGGGAATGGCTCAGCAGTGTAGGCTTGAGGAGGGAAAAAACCTCGACATCCTTAATCTGCCAAGTGCTGGGTGTGTGCAGATGCATACCACAGGATTAACAAAATGCCTGGTTTCTACCACGCTCTTCGAAAGACAAGTGTTCATTTTCACACTAGAGCTATATGTAAGTTCAGGAAAAGGAGAGCCACCTTCACTTCAAACTGCTTACCTTCCCTTAGGGAGCATAACTGCCCCCCCCCCCCACACACACACAACCAACCTACGTCTGGTCTCTTCTTGGAATAAAAGTTGGATTTTTACCTAAGAAAATTTCAGGCTGTACGAATTTTAAATTTGGAATTACCAACCCACGTATTTCTAAGAATGTTATAAAATTTTAGTCATGAAACAAAAGGTATAATAAAGCCTCTTATAAATAACAATAATCTTGAAAACCTAAAAGAAAATGAGGGCCCTGAATGGTGTGGCTTAGTGGACTCAGCATCGTCCTGCAAATGGAATGCTCACCTGTTTGATTCCTGGTCAGGGAACCTGCCTAGGTTGCAGGCCAGGTACCCCGCTGGGGGAGTGTGAGAGGCAACCAATGGACGTTTCTCTCCCTTTCTTTCTCCCTCCCTTCCCCTATCTCTAAAATACATACATACATACATACATAAATCTTTTAAAAACGTAGGCATCAATGAAAAACTTCCATCCTTGACCACATTTCCCAACTCCCAAGCACACGCCAAGAAATTATTGGGCATGATTCATTAACATCACCAAGCCATCAGGTGCTAAGGAAAAAAATCTGGAGTGGGAAACATAAAGTTTGAATTTGAATGGGCACATGGGCTCCCTTTAAAATTCCTTCCAGGAAGGGACTGCTGTACCGTTGTTATCTGCAGAGAGGACTCACATCTTGGCTCTGCCTCATACTGGCTATGGGAGCACCGGCAGGTTACCTGGCACCCCGGAGCATCAGCTCCGGTGCCCACCTACCCGTGTGGTTACCGGGAGTGAATGAGGTAAAGAGAACGCAGTGACCAGCAGTGTCTGACTTGTAGTGGATGCTCAGTAAACCTGATATTTACCCCACTGCAGCATGAATGTTTTATTTAGAAAAAAAGAAAAGTAAACGAAGATGAAATAATTCAATTAGTTTGGATGGAGTCTTATAAAAAGTTAAGAAAAGGTAATATACGAGATGTTGAAGACATACGGCTTTACGAGAAACTCAGTTTTAAATCTTGACTCAGCACCTTAGTAACCTTGTGTCTTCAGGCAAGTGACTCCCAGTTTGTAAGGTTGTGCTCCTCATTTGGAAAAATGGGACTAACATAGAGATACTGTAAGAATTTCCAGGGGAAAGAATATCAACGGCTTAGTAAAAAGTCTGAGACAACATATGCCCTTAGTCTGCAGTAGTTGTTATCATATAATTATCTTGTTATTATACTTTTTATGCAGTAACAACATGGACCAGATCAAGGCCTTGAATGTTCATTTCTAGGGTAACTTACTTGGCACAAGTTCCATAAATTTGCAAGAGGTCAAATTACACGATCTTTGCTTTCTGGCAGAACAATTTTACCAACCTCAAAAGTAACTTCTATACTGTTTTCCAGATCACTGGAGTCTGGCCACATAGCATTTGGCTTCTAAATCCTGGAATGAGCGTTATCTTGCAGAGAACTCCAGCCAGCAGAATCAGAGACCTGGTACACTCCTTGCAAAGTGAGCAAATCCCCTGGCCCCTGAAGTAAGAATGTGGGCATGAAATTAACCCTTATGGTTTAAATCATAGGAAAGTGCCTGTAGCCCAAGAATCCATTTAATTCTGGTAAAATGTGAGCCTTCCATACCCTGAATGAGATTTTAAAATGCACATAAATTATTCAGAGTAATAAAAGACTTATGCATGATATGCAAATTAGGTAACAGATATGCAAATCACAAGTCGATTTTTTTCTTGAATTAGAAACAATTGAGAATTGGCTTCACTAGCTACTTCCAAAGGGGATAGGGAGGAAAGTATGACCCTCATCTTGTTTCATGCAATTAGAATGTCCAGGTGTACGGAGGGGAGGGTGGGGACAGAAGGTGGATATGAGTGATTCTGCTATTTCTGACCCTTAGAAATCAAGTTTATGAAGAGAAAGGGTTGGAGTTTCTGTTTCCCAGTTGGACCTTGTTATTCCCAGCACATGTCAAGAGTTGGTGGCAGCTTCTTTCTCTGAACGACTCCTTTTCAGAGGAATCTGAACTCAGCACTGGTTTTATAAAGTGGTCACTCACTCAGTCTCCTCTAACTCCTTGGAAGACAGCTGTATTTATAAAATCTATTTTCTCTTTTTGGGAAAACTAATTTTCTGCCCAGAGTCGAAGATTTACAAGTATTTCCTGTGCCAGGCCCTGTGTGAGGCCCTCCACCTACATTATTTCATTGTCCTGTGATGCAGGCACAGGAGCTCCAAGAGACCTGGCGGTAGTAACATCTGCCTTGTGGGGTATCCTGCCGCAGGTTATATAGTTAACAAGGGGCAGAAGCAGGGGGCAGAGGGTGTGTGAAGATCTAGACCTCCAATTTATGTTTCTTTTCCAAACAGAAAAGAAAACCAAAGGAGAGAGATGCAGAGTCTGTGCTGGAGGTGGAGGATACGACCTGTTGCAGGAAAGTGCCCAGATGATGCCAAACCAGGTGGAGAAAATAGACACAATCAGACTGCAAATAAAATACTTGGGGGTGGGGTGGTTTCAAAAAAGAAGAAGTTTCATCTGCCTGGAGCAATCAGGAGAGATTTCCTGGAGGAGGGAGTCCTCCAGGGGGCTAGTGTAGCCTGAGGTGAGCATCTGCAGGGGGTTCCAGAACGGCACATTCTACACTTTGTCTGGAACATAAATTACGAACATTAGGACAGTCTATCATGGCAGACTGAAGGCATATTGTACTAGCCAATACTGATGGTGAAGAAGTTTTCTAACAGTGCATTAGCAAGGGGAAGCAGCGAGCTTAGAACTGTGCTTTAGACACATTAATCTGGAACTGTGTATGACACTGAGTGGGTTGGGGGAGACGGGAGGCTGGAAGACTCATCAGAAGGCTTGGAAAAGGTCTGAATGAGGATGGGGGGTCGGGGAAGAGTGTCCATAGAAGGGTGTCCACCCATGACTGTCTGCCTTCACCAATCTTTGCATCACATGGCACAGTGCCTGGTACTCCATTGGTTCTCAGTATGGAAGCATAGAGAGCAAGAGTAATAAAATGCCATTGGGCCGGTCAGGATAGCATAAAGTATATAAAACAAAACAGAGTCACTCGTATCAACCACAATGGCTACCAGTCAGCCATGACAATTTGGTTCAAGAGGTAAACTACCTGAGATATGCTAGACACATCTGGCAAGGAGACACAACTAACATATAGGCACATGTGACCAGAAAAGCCATGTGTGCAGAGTGGGACCACCCACAGATAAGCTCCTGGGAAAACTCACCCATTTGCCCTCAGGGTGCTAAGACACTTATCAAGAGACCCAGGAGGGTGGAGTACATCACTCTTATGGTATAACTGAGGCAGGCTTCAGGCCACTGCTAAGGCAGCTCAGCTCTACACACCAAGATGCTGCTCCCCACCACGCCGATCTCCCTTGGCATTGGCCACCACAGGCTCTGCCCTGCTGGACTGAGGACTTCACCTGCCCTGCTGCCCACTTGGCTCCGGAGATCCTTCCTTGCAAGACACTGACCACTTCCTTGCCCTCCGTGCTGTCTCCTGGACCTGCAGACTGAGACTCTGGGACTTGGGTTCGGTACTCCTCAGTTCTCTCATGTGATGTTATTACTGATTGTTTCTAAGTGATTAGTCTTGTTATGAGGTTAGGATAGATTTGGATTAAATATGCATTAAAGAAGCTGAATGAACCTGCATGAATAAAATCCAGTGAACAGCATAGTCACCTATTCTGACTGCCTGTTATTTCTCGGTGCCACTGTCACCTGTAGGACTGGTGGCCATACAGGCGGCTCGGCACTTTCGGTTTTTAAGGCCTGGATCAGATGGCCTGGGAGGGGACTGGAGGCTGACTTATAGGAAAGACTACATTGTGAATATATGCTCAGGACAGGGAAGCAGGGAGGAAATGAGAGAGGAGTGAGGTGAGAAAGGAGGAAGGATGGAGGAAGGGACAGTGTTAGGGACATTGCCCATTAGGCCTTCGGGAACTTGTATTGCAAATTCTGAACTCGTAAACGTCATCCCCCAGAACCCCCTACCTCACACAGAAAAATTGCTTGTGAAGCTAGTTAAATCCAAGTAAAATCTGTTGCCTAGCGCTTTGTATTCTGCCAACATCAATTTCCTGGTCGTGATAAGGCGCCATCATATGAAACACCCTAACATTGGGGAAAGCTGAACAGGGGAATGTGGGACTTCCCTATACCTTTTTTCCAGCATCTTGTGAGCCCATAATTAGTTCAAAATAAAAAGCTTTTCAAAAGTCAATTCAAGTTGACTTCCTGCCCTTGTTCTGTCAGACAACTGTCCTTGTATTCACTCTCTTTGGCCGTTCATTAGGCTGCGTTAGAACAGGGGGACCTGATGGGGAGACTGTCTCAGTTAGGTGTCCCTGTCTCAGGAACATGGCCTTACATTTCGGACGTTCTTCAAAACTTCCTTTTCCCTGTTCTCCCAAAAGAGTTGTTATTTTTTTCTAGATGTATCAAAGTTCCCAAATTTTCCATTTCAAAACTTTCTTGTCTTCTGACTCTGTATCCAAAGAGCTAAAAATAGTTATCTGTATATTCACATTTTCTTTTAAAAATCCTGCATCTCTCAGAGTTATTCAGATTGCTATACATTGTTTTCCCAGTGCTCTACGGGACTTGAGTCTTCCCTGATTATTTTATATTATAAAATAATATAAATTATTTTGTAGCTATGCAATAATTTCAGCTACCTACTTTCCCACACAAACCCCACTCTTCTCAAAATCTTAGAATGCCTTAAATTCCTACTTAACCATCTCTTATTTTTAAGATTCCTTGATTATATGATGAAATAAGCATACTCATAAAAAATGCTTGGAAGAAGAGTACCTATATCAAAATGAGTACTTAGCAAGTCATATGTAACAATATCATTAAGTTTTATTGGCCTGCTCTCCTTAGTGCTTTTAAGAAGTGTTATTCTTTTAATTTTTTAGCTTAAACTTTTATTTTTATTTTTAGTGTTATTTAATATTTTGCTTTATTTTAATTCTAGTGTAAGGAAAACATGCAAAGACATAAAACAGAGAAAATGCCAGAGCAACCTACCATATTCAAAACTGGTTTTGAGAATAAACCATTTCGGAACTCCCTCAACCTCCACTGCCTGCCTCATCGGTGTTTTGAAACGTGTGGCGTATCTCCATCTACTAGTCTGTTGTCTGTACTTCAGCAATTATGCTAAGGTACAGACTTAGAACAAATTAGTTTAAATAAATGAACCGGAAGCTGAGTTGTCCTATGTGAAAGCCAAGTCTTCCATTTTTATTTTTAGGCATTCAAGCCTTAATGCCTAGAGCTTACGTTGATTGTAGAGTTCAAGATTCATTTTCTTGGACCCCTTCAGAGGAGGTGGCCATTCATTGCAAGGGTGAGGTCATTTCCACAGTTAATGGCAGAGAGATGAGTTTCTCACAACAGACCCAAGACCTTAGGTGGAGGCCACAGTGACAGCAAAACGAGGGTCTTTCTTGGATTTCACCATGCAGGAATCGCTAGGTTCCTGCATTGGGAACTAGGGAGTTCCCAAGTGAGGGGTGTCCATGTGGCAGCTGCCCGTGGAGAGAGGCTGAGAGCTGAGCACCTGAGGAATTGCACCAATCTTTTGGAGCTGATGAGTATACATGTGTATTAGTCTGCTTGAGCTACATAAAAGAATTCCACAGGTCAAGTGGCTTAAATAGATATTTCTCACAATTCTGGAGGCCAAAATCCAAGCAAGATCAAGGTACCAGCAGACTGAGTGTCTAGTGAGATCTTCCTGGCTTACCGATGGTCACCTTCCAGCTTGATCTTCACATGGTCTTTCCTCTGTGTGCACACTTGGGGGGTGAGAGAAGAAGACAGAGCTCTTTGGTGTCTCTTTATATAAGGTCATTAATGCGCAACCTTGGCGTATTGGGACAGCGCTCCAACCAACCAGCTGCCTGGTCAGGCAATGTTAGTTACCTTTGAAAGAAGCTAGCTGATGGCTACATAAGCCCTCTCTGTGATAGTTTTGCAATTCTTTTGTCTGTAATTATTTCAAAATAATAAATGTTTTACCAAAAGGAGAGCTTGGCTGGGAGACAGGGTATGGAAATTTCAGTTCTTTCATTTCTACTACCCATATGGCCAGAGCCTTTGATCTTGATGCCCCCAGTTTAATTCCCTGTTAGATTAATATCATGGAATGTGAATATTTTAGTAATCATAACCAGTTTTAAGGGATCAATTTCAAGGGCAAAAAGAGCAAAATATTAAGCATATACAGTGAAACCTGTTAAAATTTCAGTTTTTAATCTAACATTGACTCAACCCTATCTAATAATTTCTGCTTTAATTTGAACCCTATTAAATAGTTGAAAATAATATAAAAACAGAACCCCTTGAAACTGTAACACAGTTCCTAAGCAACATCGTGTTCCATCAGTTTTCAGCTGGTGACTGCTGCAATCATCAAATTCAGGTATCTCTAATCCTATACTCGCATTTTACTTTTTAAAAAATGAAATAATTGATTTTAATGAGTGGTTCCGAACTTAGTCATTAGTGCCTTTTAAATTTCTCCCTGATGTTTCTTTAGAGACCTAATCAGATCTAGTGCTCTTCAGTACCATTTTCAGGCAATACTTGTATATGCGGCTTTCAAGATTTATTTTTAAAATAATGGTACTGGATAAACAAGTTACAGAACAGAGTTATGTTTAGCACAGTTCTGTATAAAATAAACGTGCGTGGGTGCACGTATGGTCGGCACTCAGATAGGCAGGAGCAGAGCAGGATGGCAGGCCACGTACAGAATGTCAGCAGGGTGGGAAGTCCCAGTTACCTAGCAACGGACAAAATTGGGGAAACAAGAACCTCCCCGCTGCATAACCTTTCCTCCCCTAGGATATCACAGATCAGGCTGTTCAGGCCCTCCCCTGACCTTTCTCCCCTGGCATGTTGCTAGTCCTGTGGTAGACCCCTTGGAGGAAGAGCAAGGGATGGAGCAGTAGCCTCTTGAGATTCCCATAGAGGCCCTTGTATGACCACTCCCTTAAGCATTAACCCCCTGGGGATAACATCTAGGCCTCAGTTGTGTTTCATCTCCAGGCCCAGAAAAGCAGCAAAACCAGACAAGCAATGCCAAGGCTGACCTCAGGACGAGTGACCCCCTGCCCTGGTGCCAACCAATTAGTGGAGACCATGACCCTCAAAGGACACACCTGGAAAGCTGGTGAATATGTTATTGAGATCCTTCCCTGATACCCTACCTAAAAATCCCCGCCCTTAAACGCCCTTAGAATAAAGGACCCAATGCAGCTTTCTCTACGGAGCGTATCTGTGCCTTTCCCCACCCCCTTCCTACAGGTGTGTGTCCCTTGCCTCTCTCCTAAGCTCTAACAGACCTTCTTTTGCCTCTGTAACTTGTTTGTTGGGCCCATTTCTTCTACAGCTCACTTCTTCTACCTTCATGACTTTCTAAATAAACTTTCTCTTATAGTTGGGGTCTTGGTTCTGAATTCTTTCTTAGTCATAACTCAAGTAGCAACGTAGCTGAAACAAGGTCCAATATGACTCCGCCGGTCTTACACCTGGTACCATTTTTGCTGTGGCCAGCACATGCACATTTATTTTAATACGTTCATATAAAGAATCTGGAAGAATCGACTCCACGCTGTTAACAGTGGTTACATCTGCGTGATTGAGATTGCAGAAGACTCATTTTATAAAGGGTATGTTTCTATAATATTAATCAATAAAGATTAAATTATACTTGATGCCCTTCCCAATCATGCTAGCTAACAATATTTATATAGATCCCATCCCTACCTACATCACTACATACACACACACAGGTATTTATTAACAGACCACTGTCCCTGCAATAATAATGCAGAGGAAAGCTGAGATTATAGGGAAGAATCACAGGCACTGTCCTTCCTGCCTCTCACATGTTAATCTGGTCATACATCTCAATGCTGAGGGTCCGTTATATCCTGTTCCTTCCCCTTTAGCCCCTTCTTTGTCTGTCTAAGAACCCTTGGGATTGTAAAATATCCTCCATCTCACCTGTAATCCTAGAAACTAGGACAAGTAGTCTGTTGTGTTTAAACCTTAGCTCTATTTTACCCTATGACACAGAGACTTTGTGGGAATTCCTCCTGGGTCTAGACTTGGGAAAGGATCCCAATCCCTGAGCCATGGCCAGGGCTAAAGATGCCTGTGGTGTGGGTGTTTTAGGAGAGAGGAGGAGGGATCTGACTGCTAGCAGCCTGGCCAACATGCAGGAAGGGACTGAAAATGCTGGCCCTTTGAAGGCCACCGACAGTTTAAGCTCCCTTCTATGATACTTTCACCAGCGTAGGTGCTACAGAACTGAGACAAAAGTCAAGACACGATCATGAAGAAAAGCCATAGCCCCTGCTCATGTGGGGGAGCCAGAGATCAGTTTTCCAGTGGTCGGCAGCATTATGGTGAGAGGACCACAACTCTGAAATGCTCACGAGTCATAGGCCTGAACCCCGAGGGCCGCCATCGCCCTTTCAGCTGGAAGACACGTCCATGCACACTCACACAGCTGTTTGGGCATCTCGGGGGTGAGAACCCAGTCAGTTTAAGAACTTTTAAATTGCTAAAGTTCCTTGGAGAAAGTTCACACTCAGAGGAAAAACAGGTAGTTCAAAATATTTAAGAAAATATGGGTGAGCTTAAAATAGGGCAATTAATAACAAAATGAAAGGTGAGATTAGTAGGCTTAGGAAAACAGCAAAATCTCGTTGGACCAGATTTTAAACAGAAAAGTCATCTAGTAAAGCCGAAAGTTTCCTCAAAAAAAAAAACAACAGAGAAACCCCAAGGGTCAGGATGAGGGTGAGAAGCTACCTCACATTAAATAAAAAGGGAAGGAGTGGAAAGAAGCTCAGTTGACTAGGGAACACCCAAATTAAAATTACAAAAAGAAACTTGGCTAGCTTACCCAAGGGGACAGAGGGAGATAGCAGATAATTGGGCTAAAATCAGGAAAATAAAAGCCAGAAATGACATGCAAATTGCAAGACACAAACAAAGGCTTGTGCAAAGTTCTTTAAATACATAATGCATGAGAGATGATTATGGGGATGTTAGCCTTTCAAATCGTTTTTTTTTTAAAGTGGCAATAAAAATCTTTAACACCTTACAGCTGTATAGAAATGTAGTTTGCAAAGTTCCTAGCAGTCAATAATAACAATAATACTAATGATAGTAATAATACCAGTATGTCATAAACATGAAACACAAACCTTAGGCATGAAAGTTTGTTTTCATTCATCTATTTGGTTAACACCAACTTTTGGAGCAGTTTAGTGGACATCTTAAATTAGTAAATCCACATAAAGCACTCATAAAAATCAGCTATTAATATTCTTTTTGTTATCAATGTTTCTGTTTACCCAGCATTCATTCTCCTTGCTATGGTACAGAAATTCCCTTTTCTCCCTTTAGAAATCACTCTCATCCTTCTCTCAGCCCACACGCATAGAAGAACTGACCTCTGCCCTTAGTTTCTGGAAGGTCTCCTGACCCAGGCTAAGGAGTGCGTTACTCTTCAGGTGTCCAATGCAGTAGTTTCATAGCAGGTACAACCCACCTGGACTGAGAGATCAAGGGAGATTTCCCCAATGAAAAGACACTCATTCTGAAACATGAAGAATAAAAAAGGAGTTCATCTCGCATAAGAGATGACACTAAAAAAAAATCTTTTACATATACAAAATCTGTGAACAAAATTCTCACTCTATATATCCATATTTTTATAATGTGTGCTTTGTTGACCAAATTTCTGAGGGAAAAATAAGGATGCACATTATACATGGGTAGTACTAATTTTATATCTACATAATATTTTTAATTCTTTTATTTATGCTTATGCATTAAAAGTATAACTCTAGAAAGCAATAAAATATCTGTATGCAAAATAATAACCTGAAGTACAAAAATTGGTTTTGTTTATAAATACAAATAAATAAATAATGGAATTAAAAAATAAAAACAAAAGATTTTTTTTCCTGAAAGTTTGAGCCAACAATGTGGGTACACATTATACTCAGCAAAATACAGTATTATATAAAAGGCAACTTTTGAATTGACTAATAGAACAGGCAATACCATGAATACATGGTCAGGGTACACACTGCATAAAAATCAAGGCATCTATAGATTTTTTAAATGTGAAATATATTAATTTTTGTAAAGAATGGGAAATCACATATAAGGAGGTGGCTAAAGAAATATAGAAGTGTTTATAAGTAAGTGTACACTGTCAACTATTATTCCAGTGACGGGTACTCACTAGTCACTGCTCACTACTCACTACTCAGGATTGTAGCCTATGTAGAGAACTTGACTTTCAAAGAAAGGTAGAAGCTAGAGTCCATGTTTCACATTGCAGAGCATAGAATGTTGGCACAATGTGATGCTTTGAAAAATCAAACAATGTTCCCAAAGCTATTCACAGAAGTGTATCTCAATTGGGAAGTGATATAAAAGCAAATTAAATGCAAGGTTATGATGATAAAATAACGACTCGTTTCAAAACAAACATACTAAGTGGGCAGGGTCTTTTTCAAAGTCTTCATTCCAAACATGTGCTCAGCCAAACCAGAAGTATTTTTGGAAACTATATTTTTGAATTGCCTTTAGAGGCATTGCTTGTACTTTCAACTACTCTTAATAGAATACAATTGTCCTTTGGATGATTTTTAAAAACAGTAAAAAGGCACTTAGCTCCCAGTCAGGTGGATACAGTGAGTACCAAGCTTTAGATTCCACCCTGATCAGAAAGGTAACCAGGGAGTTTTGTTCCCTTGTGCTCAGACAGAAGTGCCTAGGGCATTTCCCAAGAGGATCTAAAGAAAAGGAAAGTTTTATCTTGAGAAGAAGTGTGTCTCCTGCTAGGGTGACTACTCCCATAAGTACTCCAGGCCAACCAACAAAGATAATTTTTCATTGCCTATTATATCAAATTGAATATATATGGAATTAAAATGGGGGGGCCCTCCAATAATTCTCTGTAAGCTCATCACTTCAAAATATTTTGGAGCCTCTAACATGAACCATGCCCTGTATGTAACAGGCACTCAAAGAATAAGCGTAAGTGAAAATCATAAAGCAGTACAAAAGCAAATAAGGACCAGAGTTC
Organism: Anoura caudifer; assembly: GCA_004027475.1. Taxonomy (NCBI): domain Eukaryota; kingdom Metazoa; phylum Chordata; class Mammalia; order Chiroptera; family Phyllostomidae; genus Anoura; species Anoura caudifer. The sequence continues at coordinate 116,692 of PVKU01004036.1, forward strand.
GTCCTTGAGTCCCCAGCCCTAACGTGGCACCCAGCAAAGAAGCATTTGGCAATAAGCAGTGTCAACAGGATGAAAGTTCAGGACCATAGTCATGGGGCTTCAGGGAAATTAAATGTAATTTCTGAACAACATTTTGAAAAATTAATGGGCTCTAACTAAGTATATTCCATCCATTCTAAAGAAACCAGAAAAATTTCCTAAATTATATTTGAAGTAACATCTTTACAATAAATCTACAACTTCATATTATCTCTAAACCCCAAACCAGGCCTGGCTGGTGTAGCTCAGTGGACTGAGCATGGGCTGCAAACCAAAGGGTCACCGGTTCAATTCCCAGTCAGGGTACATGCCTGGGTTGCGGGGCCAGGTCCCCAGTGGGGGCCACATGACAGGCAACCACACATTGATGTTTCTCTCCCTTTCTCCCTCCCTTCCCCTTTCTCTAAAAACAAATAAATAAAATCTTTAAATAAATAAATAAATAAACCCCAAACCAGAGATCTATAAGAATTTAAGAAATCTAAACTATTTTCTTTTTATATGTTTACTGACACTAGTGGGTAATAAATAATAAGATTGTTAATTTTATAGTTAAAAATTGTAACTCTTTACAATTAAATTTATAATATTTAAATCCCACATTAGTTTACAATGCAATTTTATCCTTGGGAGAATTGATATTTTGTCAATTTGTCATAAAAATTCAAAGAAACTCAGCAGTTGCTAATTTTTTTAATAATAAAAAATAATCTATTTTAGTATCTTAGCTTTCCCAACTGACTTAGGAAGTACTCAAAGGACAGCAGAAAGTTTCCTAAATGATTTTAAATGCTCGAGATGCTTGGGGAAAAAACTGATAATATACATTATAATTTTTCCCCAAAAAAATCTTTGTTTATACAAAAAAATTAGAAAAAATACTAAAATATGGGAGAGGACAAAAGCAGACAATTACAATGATCATATTTTAGCATTAGCAGTGGTCTCTCACACAGTGACTCTGGCAAATGTCTCATTTCCACTTAGGAGAATTTTAACACCTTCTACCAGAATTTACTTCTGGTCAGAGCCGTCTAAAAATGTTTCTCTAGTCTTAACTTTAATTACTAATGTTGAAGCCAGCAACACTCTGAAGCAAATATGAGTACTAATAACGGAAAAAAATGTTTTTCCTAAGACAAAGGAAAACACCCTTTACTTCACCCATTTTATAAAATGGTGACTGCACCAGCAAATCCACCCACCCAATCCTGTGTTAGAAGATTAGGGGTGTTCCATTTCAGGGTGCGGATTCTATAAGGGGGCTTGTATTGCTCTTCTCATCGGAATTGATGTAAGCCAGAAAAGCCTTTACGAGACCAAAATTTTCACGTTTTCTGGGTCAGCACAATCCCATTGAGAATAGTAACCCCAGAGGAATGGACCAACTTTTCTGCAAATCTAAATACGGACTTTGGGAAATTAATGGTTCTCTTTTAGTTGAGAGATCCATATGTTTAACAAAATGTATTTCTAGAATAAAGACTGCAGCTGAATTTAAGATGTTTTTATTGTTGCTATTTTTTTTTATTGCTCCATGAACACGGAAACGATCTTGCACATTTCTTGATTCACACGTGTTTACCATGTCTAATCAGTTGGCAAGTATTAGTTGAGCCTACTTAGTGGGCCTATAGAAAATGGCACTTGACTTTGCTAGATTTGAGGTCTACTCGAGCAGATAGCAGACACCTGGGAAAGATCAGCAAAACCTACAAATAAGTGACCATTTGTGGGGTTCAGACTGCACGTTCTGATGAGGGAGGAGTTCGGGGGCCATACTGTGTGATGAGCAAGGGAAGTGGTCTATGAAGACAGTGACAGGTAAATGGCACCTGATGAAGCAGTATGCTCAGACCCACGTCTGTCACTTGCGGAGTGATGGTGAGACTAGCTGTCTCATTTCTCTAAGCCTCTGAGTCCTCAGCTGTATAAAGGTCACCGCGACGATTGCCTGAAGTAAGACCTAACCACACAGCTGGCACACAGTATGAGCTATGATTTAGCCAGGAGACAAGACTTAATTAAAATTAAGACTGATAGGTAGGACTGTAAGATAAAGGGAGAGAAGATTTCAGAATAGGATGTGACACGTGAACAAACCCAAACACAGAAATAATGACACAATTTAGAGATAAACAGGACTGAAATTTCCAAGCGTCCTACCAATTTACAGTAAGATAGAGTTTTATCGAATGAATATGTCATGTACTTAACCACAGGAAGAAGGTAGATGCCTATTTCTGCTTTTCCAGAGATTCTGATTCAGTGGGTCCATGCAGAGACCTAGAAAATACGTTATGTTAAAACACACTCGATTTGACTATTTTGATCAATTTGGGGGTACAATAAGGCAATAAATCGATGTTATGCCTAGTATTCATAGCCCTCTAACTTTCTAACTATTCTGTGATTTTATGAAAGTACATTTTAATATAAATTGTTATGTAATAATTAAAAAATTTGTAATAACTCAAGGCTGTATACTCTAGAGACAGCATTTAGAGTAACTAAGAAGTAGGTAGAAAGCACAGAATCCTATAGTTACTGGTAGAGACATTAGGTAATACTCCTTCATTTTACAGACGAGAACACAAACTCAAAGGAATTAAATGACAAGTTATCGCACTCACTATAATAGTAGCTATAATATCAAACCTTTGGATGAAAAAATATCTAGCCTTTCATCTTTGCATAAGCAGTGAAAGGAATTCAGTATCATTCAGAATGGAAGGGAGGTGAGCTAGACAATCAGAAAGCCGTGAGCCTCAAGATTTGTTAAAATGTGGCTCTTCTTCTGCAGGCGCACAGGTAAGGTCCTGAAGTCTATTAAAGCAAAAAGAAAATGGTTTCACTAAGACTCAATCGGAGGCGTATCGAAGCAGCTGGGTCTCAGGGGATGGAACAAGTGTCCTGGCCATGCACCATGAGATGCACGGGAAGTGGCGACCTTAGCCCACAGTCAGAAAGTGGCCATGACTTCACCAGCCCCTCGTTCATAAAATCAAAGTTGGACAGAATTTTGTCTGCCGGGCATAGTTGGAACTAAATCTAGACCCTCCAATAGCCCATGGGGTTTTAGCAGTTTTACGTCTAAGTAAAAAAAAAACTTCCGTAATACTGAACATTCCATCCAATTAGACAAGTTTGCTTTGGGCATTTGTACTTGGTCTGTGATTTTGCTTGGAACACTTACTCATCCAATTACCAATGCAAGTGTCTTACACATATCCTAAAACTTAATTCTGTCTCTACCCACTTTTGACTTACAACTACCTAAAATTAGTGTTTCTGTTAACTGTTTAATTCATAGAATATACACATGCACGGGAATACTTGCTATAGCCTTCCAAATGCTGTCTTTTTTAGGGTATGGTAAACTCTCTAGACTTGAGTCATAGTCTTACATATCTTTGTAACTCCTGTGGTGCTTAGGAGTACAAAGGCTGATTAAGATATATTACATTGCACTTTTCCCTGAAATCTGGACTAATTTATTCCAGTTATGTAAGGCAGAAATCCAGGAGTTACTCCAGACATCTACCTATTTCTCATACCTTACATCTAATTCATCACTGATATTTGCTCCCTAAATCTTTCCTCCTGCCATTTCTACAACAGCACCACTCCAGTTCAGTAGGATGCTGAGACTTGGACATCCGTGTATACCAACACCCATGGCACCTTCTAGATGGTAAAGATAACTATCAACCAACTGTCAAACTAAGGTTCTCATGTCTTGGCAGTAATTGGGTTTCAAGGAGTCAGTTTTTCTTTGGGAAGTAGCAGAAGGAAGGGGCCCTTTTGAAAGGAGGGGATTTCAGGAAAGGGCAGAGTTTAAGGCAAAAGAGTTTGAAATAATGGAATGAGTGAGGGTTTCTGAGAATGTCCATGACTTGGCAATACTTGCCAGGGCCCTGAGAACAGATGCTATGCAGCTGAAAACCTTCCCTGAGCCACCAGCTGGGTTGTCAGGGGCCAAGCAGGGATGTCAGGACTTGCCACGATGTTTGCAACCCTCAGGTTCTCTCCTGAGTCTCCCTGGCTCTTTCCAGCCCAGTCTTCCTCAGCCTGATTGTCATTCACCCCTCTTCTCCATCTAGGAGAAGGAGAAGAAAGCAAGGAAGAGAAACCTCAAAGAGAAAAATATCAAAGAAAAAGATATATCTCTGTCAGTTTTTATCAGTGGGGAGAAAAGGTCCAATTCTCCCTTTTACTAGCTTTCCTCTCCTTGGAGTTACATTTCCTTTATTATATTGTCTTACCATTTAAGCCTCCCTTTTCCAAGGTTTACATTCCTCTTGAAGCTATTCCTTCCCTTCATAGCTCTCAACCCTGGCTGTGCACCAGAAAGGCCTGGTGAGCTGTCTACAAACACTGATGTGTAATCCAGTTAGTCTGATGGGAGAGGGGTATACAGCTCTGTATTTTTAAAAGTATCCTAGAGTCTAACCTCTATCTGGGGCTGAGAATTACTGTTTTAGTATGTCAAGGGTCTCTTGAATATTTCATCATAGCCAGAATGGAGGAAAGCCTGGCAAAACAGAAAGAAGCAAAAGGAGAGAGCAAAGATGGCTTTGGAGGAAAATAACAAATAAGGAGAAAAGCTAAGAAGGTGTTGTTTATACTCCTAGAGAGATTCCAACATGCAAAGGCTTCTTTATGAGTGAGGCCTGGTATGGAGCTTGGTTTAAACCACAGGGACTGGAGTTGGGCTCTTCTGAGCCTTCGTCCACTGTATTTTAACCTAGAGGGTTTTAAAGAGTAAACTAAGCTTGAATCACATTCCAGCTCCAGTGGAGGGTGGTGGGTAGAGATTGAGTGGTTCTAATTTAGGAGTTTGGGCTCTAGAAACCCAGGCAGTTCTGGTCCATTCTGTTGTTCTGGTTTTAGACCTGTGGTCACAGCCCAACTGTTATTAAACAGAACGCTGTGGACTCATCCGCTAAGATGGCAGCAGGGGGAGGTTTTTACAGAGAGTAAATGAAAAGCTAGCAAGATAATTAGATAGAAAAAAAGCCCTTCCCCCATACCAAATTTGGGGTGGGACCAGGGAAACGCAGATATGTGTTCCATAGAAGTCAAAATGGTGCAGGGGGAGACCCTGGACCAAATAAGCCTGTCAATCTAACCTGGGGAAAGAAGGGATTGGTTGGGAGGTGGACTCACCCAAAGTGCACAAGTTGGGAAGTTGATTGGTTATTTTGAGAAAGCACCTGGTCCGGCCCAAGCCAAAGCTGATCTACTTCCAGAGGAACAAAGAAGCTCTCTCTCTTGCCCACCTGGTGATGCACTTGCCCTGCAATCGTGCGCTCTCTCAACTGGGAGCACATGACTACGTGGCCCTAGGAGCCTGAAATGGACAGCAGCCAGGAACGAGCTAAGCTACCTGGATAGAGACTAAGACCGCTTAGCAACCACCTGCAGACTCCAAAGGACTGTACTTTAAAGTGGAGTAGGAACTCTGGACACTGACTTTTGTCTTGGCCTTGCGGAGGACAATTGGGTTTTTTCCATGCAGAAAGAGGAGATGGTTTTTGAGACAGGAGTCCGCCATTCTCCTAGGTCATGCAGCAACTGAATAGAACCTCCTTCCTTTTGCACCAGCTTCTGCACCATGAGTTTGGCTTTTGTGGCAACACGCATACAAACCTCCATTTTTGTTTGGTTACAAATCCCCTGGGCCAGGAGAAACCTGCTGAACGTGCAGGGTTATGAGTCAGTACCTGGGCAGGGCAGCAAAGGGGGCCATGGCAGCTGTGTCCCTAGTGTGAGTGGTCTCCTTGAGCAAACTCAAGACTGTAGCAGGTGATGTCTTTCCTGTAAGTCTCAGCTCTCGTAGGGACCGCTGCCTGGACAGGCCAGAGCACACTGACCGAGTCTCCCAGGAGATCCCAGCAGTGAGCAGATGGACTGATGTACTCGAAGAACTTAAACAAGAATGAGTACGAGGCAAACTGAAAGGGTTTGAAAAAATTATCTGCTAATTAACAGGTTAAATGACTAGGTTATAAGACTATGTAAAGCAAATATGCTTTGTCGTCTGAAGATAAACTATGATTGATGAGTTAAAGTTTGAAGACATCTCCCCTAAGCAGCATTTAAAATTTATAAACATAATAAAAAGCTAATCATTTTTATCTAAAGGAAACAAACAACATGTTGACTTTCCATTAGTAGATAGCATACATTGAGATGGCTTTCCATTCAGTGTTGGATTTCTACTAACCTATTCGCATGATCTTCTCCTGTCCTCTTGTGGCCAAAGGCGGACATTTGAGAGCCAGTTGCCTGGAGTAGACCTTCTTCGTGGCACAAAACAGAGCAGGTGGGGGTGCAGCCAGGGCTCCCATCTCATTGGGACAATACCTAATCCAGACAGTGTCAGGCCTGGAGATCTCAATGACTTGAGAACTTAACATCAGTCTTTCTTTGTCTGGGGAGACAGAAAGCCTTTGAGATGACCTTTAAGGTCCAGGAAAGGAAATTTAAGGGGATAGCACCCCCTGCTGGAAAATTTAATCATCACTAGAATTTAATACCTGAGAGCCAAAGGTATGGTTAAAATGGGACATTATGCAAATGAGGCATGGTTCATGAGACTCATGAAAAATTGTGTTTTCTCCCAGCTGGTCCCCTGACGGCTCCACCCTCCTTTAATAATTGGTCTGGTAAATGGTTCATCACTAGGCAGTTGCCACCTCCTTTCTTTTTTCTAACTTAAGGGTTGTTAGAAGTAAAGGCGTGTGATGCCTCTGGATACCAATCTCCCAGTACGTCTATTCTCCCATTCTTCGAGGTGATGACAAATGCCATCATTTGTTTTCCTTCATCAATAGATTGCCTGTTTTCCTCAAATTTATTTTTCAGAGAAATCTCCTACATCCAAAAAAAGAACTTCCACCTCTTCCATGGAAATCACTAGTCTACACCTAGAACAACAAAGACTTTCTTACTCCATGAATGAAAATTAAAATACAAATACACTTCAGTTCTTGAAATGCTCCAGTACCACGTTGTGGCTTAGTGGTCCGAACGCTAGGGAAAACCTCCCCATTGTTGCATCCATGGCCAGGGCCAGCTTCATCCCCAGGGTCCCCTCCTCTTGGTTAACCCCTTCTCCAGAGTCAGTATTTTGTGAGGTCCCTGGGTTCTCAGGACCCCAATGAAGGCCCCATCCTTTCCTGTTCTTCATGAGTCTCTGCCTCTTGTTTGTTCCCCCAACACCCACTTCCACCAGATTTAAAACCATTCACACTGGTCCTAGTTCAACTTTTTTAAATTATGCAAAAATATGTAAAATAAACATCCAAAAGCAATTAAACTGATGAAAATCTTCTTTTCTCCCCAGAAGAGGGTTTTCTTAGGGCAGGACATGAATGTTGTGAAATTCAAGTAGAAACTATACTATTTTGGCACAGGTCCTCTCCCACCCTAACCAGTCAGTCCACTTGCGTGAAGCCTGCCGTGAGTTTTATAAAGTTTTTCCAGCGATTTCAGCATCTTTACAGGTCTCTTCCTCTCCTTTTGGGTGTTTGCTGTCTGGGTGATCATATTCTCCCAAACTACTTCAAGATAATCTAAGAATATTTTGTAAAATAATAATAATGAGCCAGTGTGTTTAGCATGGCTTAATTGTACTCATTTCTAAAAGTAATTGTTTTAGGTTTGCAATTACCTCTTTTTTCATAACATGGCAAATCTAAGAAACTGAAAAATTAAATGATTTTGCTAGGATGCCAAGAAATCACTGGCAAACAGGGACTTATTGACTGTATCCCGCAAACCCAGCCAACTGGGGATGCAGCATTACCCTGTGAAACAGCCAAGGAGAGAAACGCCTCGCCCTGCCAGCTTTCCGAATCCCTGGCCCACGTAAGATTTTATCAAAGCCACAGAAGCCCAAACTGAATATTTACTCACCTTTGAAACGTTCAAATATTAAAGCAAGTTTTACCCAGAATGTATCTTTTTATTTTTTGCTTATTCCATTTTGTTTTGTTTGGCAAGGAAAACTTAATTGAGTAGAAGATTTCTATCTTATTCATTTAAACTGGAAAATGTATGTAGAAGCCCTAATTGCCAGTCAAGAGTATTTATCCACATGGGAAAATCTTAAGGACATTAATTATAAATGGTTTGAATTGAAAGGCAACTCTGAAATAGGAAGTTTTGCTCTTCAGAAAATAAGAGTTTTTCCTACACTCCTTCGAAAATCACTAAATCATAGATTCTTCCATGATCAAAGCAAGAGCTGACGGTTACCATATATCCTGGTAAGAAGCGCTCACTGACCATATGTTTGCGAGTGCAGATAACAGCTCTGTCAGGATGCTCCTGTGGAATAAATCACGCGCCGGATGGCCATAGACTCAACTCACATTGGGGTGACGTTGTATGTTATCGTTCCTTTTGTTAAGATAACTTACTTGCTTAAAGAAACTTTTTTCATTCTTTAGTGCATATTCACTATAAAAATAAACCTTTGCTTGGAGTGATGCCCTTCTGCCCAGGGCAGCAGCGAACAGGTTTGGGTATTTTATTCCCAACCACGCTGCCAGGGATCCCGGCAAGAACTGCCAGCGGCCACCCCTTGACTTGGTGAGCGCCTGCCCCCTGCAATTGCCATGCAGATGTTGACAGTGGGGGCCAAGGTTTGCCAGCTGCCGAAGTAGAAAGGGCCAAAAGCACACAGATCTCTGCAAATAAAGCCCAAACCCACTCTGTTCATGAAAACAATAGGACTGAACAGCAAGAGGCCCAACATCAGCCTGACTCTAAAATAACGATGTGTGTTTTTAAAGCACGCTGGTACCGGGCCAAGCTTGAAAATTTAATTAGGATAACTGGGATGACAGCGAGACATAAATGCACGAACTAGCAATAATCGCCAGCATTTTCTGAACTCCCATTTCAATTGTGTCATTTCCTCTTGTCACCACTGTGAAGGAGTTCCTGGTGCCTGTGTCCTCCAGATGGTGGCATTTCCTCATACCCTGAACCAAGCAAACTGTCTCCATCAAATTATCGTCCTGACTCAGAGAATAGCCCATTTTTAAGGACTAAATTATCAGTGACTAAGCTCTTTCCAGGGAAGTAAGAAAACTCTCAGTTAATTGTAGCCGGTGCTGTTTTTCAATCTTTCTGGTTTGCCTGCTGCATTGGACAAAGCTGTATTGGAATTGAAGTTTCTTTAGTCAAAAAAAACTAAGTCAAATATGCTATTTAGTCACTTCTTAATGACATTTCTTCCATAAGACGATTTTCTATAAACCCAGGATATTGTTTTAAATTCTTATCACTAGAAGGAAAAATCTCCTTCCCCCAACACACTCAATTCAAACTGTATAATACTCTACTACAACTAGTTAAAAATTAATTTAAAAGTAGACCAAAAACTTAGGATATTTATTAAAAAGAAACACAAGTGGCCACCAAATATACAAAACAGTTGAGGTCTTTTTATCAAAGTCATGCAGATGTAAATGAGATATTTTCTCCTCTTACAAAACTGGCAAAGATGCCTCTTTTGGATGAGAGCACCCAGAGCTGGTGTGGATGTGAGGGGGCAGGTTGCTCAGGCAGCGCTTGCGGAAGTGCTGAGTGGTGGGACCTTTCTGGAAGCACTTTGTCCTCATGTAACAAGGGTTTCAAAGGGAAAATAATGTTGTGGCTCAGGAACCCCACTGCTGCTCTCTGATCTTCCTCGCCATGTCGCTGGTAGAAGATTTGTTCTTACTACAGATCTTCACAGCCTCAACGCATGACTCTGTTTCCTTATTAATTAAGAACTTTTACCATCTCACCTGGAAGCACTTTACGGCTTCTCTTCAGCATATCTGAATTGTCAGCGTTGCTATCTCGTGCTTTGGGGCCCTTGCTAGGAAAAACAAGGGTGACTTGAGCACAAGCCCCGTGAAACAGCGACGGTCACTCTGGTAACTGACATGGCTTTGACTAGTCTGGTAAAAGACTAGCGGGTGGGTGGCAGATACAACGTGGTGTGTGGGACAAAGGGGTAAGTCACAGCCTGGGCAACAAGACAGAGCTCCCCAGGTTTCGTCACGCTACTCAGAATGGTGCATAATTTAAAACTTACGAATTATTTATTTCTAGAATTTTCACTTTAATATTTTTAGACTGGGGTTGACTGTGGGTAACTGAAACCGTGGATAAGGGGGGAGCTACTTTGCTCATCTCCTGGGCACTCCCATGTATAAGCGAAATACAAGCTAATAAACCACCATTTTTTCTTGCTACTCCCTTCTTTGCCCATCTACAGAACCGAAGAGGTAACAAGGAGGAGGGGCTTTTTTCCTCCCCTTCACTGGAATGCTACCTCCCCGCCGAGAGCTGATTGACTTAGAATCCAGAACCACTTTTGCCGAGTGACAGCTAGGAAGAGGTTGATGGAACGTTAAGTAGTTACCGGTCTGTCATGATAAACAGTAACAGGAATTATGCCTCATATAATAAAGGTATCGCTTCACAAATGCCAATCACATTCTCGGAGTGTAAAAAGCAAGCGTTACTTTCTATTTAAATGAGAAGAAAAGATTTTGACATTACATCGGCTTTTTCATCACCTTCTGAGGCACTTTTTAAACTTCATTCTGTTTGCTTGACTTCATGCAATGAACAGCTTATAATTATAAGCAAGTAATCTTAAAAGGTATATATTTCCACTGACAAAAACAAAAATGTAGAGGGAAAGAATAAAGTGTTGAGGCAAAAATAGGCCTTGTATTCTTGCTTCTCGACCTGCCACTGCAGGGGGAGACCTAGCAGGACATTGGTTACCCTTGACAATTTGATTTAACAAAGGGGTCACCCCTGTTTCCGTGGGGAGAGTAATTTTTTTGGTTTAAAATTCCACTGGACTAGAAAAATAATTAATAGGTATGTCACTTTGTTTACATAGGTTCAGGAATGTCTAAAATTTCAACATAAAATTATAGTACGTGAAGAGTACATTTTATTCAAAAGAAACTTCATATGAATCTTTTTATCAAGAAAGTTATACCGATCCCCATCCTCTACCTACAGTTTTGATTAGCATTTGAATTTTCAAATATTCAGCTTCCTGAAAGAGGAGCATCTTTAGAGTTAAAATTGCAAGAAAAAAAAAAAGAGAGACAGACAGAAAAACAGTAGCAATAAGAAGAGCCACAAAGAGGACACCTTTATACTTACCCCGGTGCTTCTACTCACACAGAAAATCCGTGTTCCTGAAGTCTGGGACACAGCAGAAGCCAATGAGATCTCCCCTCGATTTTCACCGGAGCTATTGAGTAAGAGGTCTTTCTGCTCTCAAGTGTTGTTAGTAGGGTCTTCAAATTGTGGCCGCAGAGACAGACCAAGTCTTGAGAGTTATACAGAATCCAACTAGAGTTGTCAAAACCATTTGGTGTTCAGGGGACTGTATCTAACCTCCATGATGGCATATCTGGGCAAAGACAGATCAGAGGAAGATTAGCCAATTCTATAGGACTAGAAAAGAAGTAGGCCAGATTCAACACTTTTGAAATACATAAGGGACTCCTGTGGGCCAGCAAGAAAAAGATAGAGAAGCTAATTTAGGATATTAATAGATAATTCCCATAAAAAGTAACCCAAATGATGCCTCGCCTCCCTAATTATCAGAGAAAAGCAAATTAAAACAAACCAGACACTATTTTACACTCCTTGGGTTACCAATAATTAGAAATTTACAGAACACTAAGCTCTGGTGGAGATAAATAATAAAATATGTAAACATGTAGACAAACATTTCATAATCAAGTGGTCTCCACTGAGCATGTCTGGATATTTTAAATGTTTCAGAGAGAGGACAGAGAGAAGCAGGAGGAGGAGAGAGAGCAAGTGGGGAGGAAGAAAAGAAGGAAGAGATAGTCTTGTGGGCCTTTGTCAACTCAGCATGCTCCTCAGGTTCAACGTCAGTGCGGAACTGGAGGGTTTGAAACGATGCCAGCATTGTCCTATGGAGGTGGGGAGTGGGAAGCAGGGTCCTGAGTACTCAGTTGGAAGCCTTTTTCATGGGCCTAGAACCCAAAATTGACTGCCTGGGCTTGAAGCCCTATTGTGTAACTTCAGAGCTGTGTGATCTTGGGCAAGTCATTTAATTTCTTTAGGCTGCAGTTTATTCATCAGTAAAATAAAAATCACAACACCTACCTTTGTTGGAAAGCCTCGGTCTTCCCACCTGTGTTGTTCCTTTACTCTCACACTGCTACACATTGACACTTCTGACACTTATGGTCACCAGATGGGTGGGAGGATTCCCATGCCAAGCAATCCTGTGACACCAGTTGAGTGTCCTTACGATTTAACCCAACTCTAACACTATCTACCTGGACAGAACATCAGATCCCATGAGAATCACACCCTCACTTCAGATGCCAATCAAAAGCAGTAGGTCCTCTGGTTACCCACAACCTCTGTGCCACTTGGCTGCAAATGGGAGGTTCCCATGATTTCTCTCCCCTTTGGATTTGATTATTTGTTAGAACATCTCACAGAGCTCAGGAAAACCCCTATATTTCCTGGTTGATGAAAGTACATGGTAGAGGATGCAGCTGAACAGCCAGGTGAAGATACACACAGTTCAAGGTCTGGGAGGGTCCCAAGCCCAGACACTTCTGTCCCTGTGGAGGTGGGGTATTTCATCTTCCCAGCACACAGATATACTTTCCAACCTGGAAGCTCTCCGGACCCCGTACTATTGGGATTTTTATGGAGGCTTCCTCATGTAGGCATAGTCAGTTATTAATCTCATCTCCAGCCGTTCTCTTTTCCTTCTAAGGTTCTAATCATGGCTTAGTGTGTCTGGTGACCCACCCCCTTCCAAGATCCCTCCAGGAGCCCACCCAGAGTCACCTCATTAGAACAGAAATCCTCCTAGTGTTTTTATCACTTAGAAATTTATAAGAGTTTCAGGAGCTCTGAGTCAGGAATTGGGGGCAGAGACCAATATATATATTTCTTATTATTTCACACAACCTCATAGGGCTTCTGTAATTATTAAATCAGTTCATACAGAGGGCATAGAACAGTGCTTGGCACATTGTAAGCCTTATGTAAGTGTTATCTACTATTTTAATTATGTGATAAAATAGTGTTTATACCAGAAGTTTCAAAAATGGTTTCTTGGTCCTGAATCCAGATTTCCTAAAATATTTATCCCAATATCAAGCCCTCCCTGTAGAGAAAGATGTAAATTAAGAGCAGCAATAAATGCTTTCTCCATATGGAGCCTGCCTCTTCCATTATTTGATTTTTATTGTGGAGTATTAAATGGTTTGTATCTCCCTAGTCCCATTTCAGCACAGGCCTGGATACTCACAGACGCGGGAGGTAAGGATCTGAGAACTGGCCACAGGGAAGTTTCTTATCTCAGTCTTTTCATTCCTCCCATGAAGTTCAAGGTTACATAGCTGTCTGAAGACAGACTTCAGCCTAAAATTTCTCCCTATGTCAATGATCTGATTAGCAATTCTTCCTTCTGTAAGCCATATAGCTCTTTTCAAAAATAGCAATATTAGAAAATAATGATAATTCCTCTCTTTGCTCTATATGGTACTTATGGCAAAGAAAGATCTGAATCAGCCTATTATCTGATTTTTACCTATTAAAAATAGAGTGACTTGATCTGCCCCCTTACACCTCCCATGCTTAGGGGGAGTATTTCCTGTGTGATATTAGAAAAATAGTTAAGAGTGCAGCGAGGGAAGTTTTAGGGGTGTTGAGAATGTTCCAGGACTTGATTTCAGTGATGGGCACACACTGTAATAATCTACCAAATCATGTTGATCTGTTTATTTAAAAATGGTTAATTTTATCCTGCGTACATAATTACACAATAAACCTAATTTTTTAAAACCTCATAGAACAGAATTCTTAGAATGTGGGCATTTGGTTGAGTATAAACTATAATTCAATAAAGTTAACATAAAAATAATGAAGCACCCCCTACCAAGAAAAACATGCTGAGTTCTGGGGTCTAGAACATTAAGGGGAGGAGGTGAAATGTGTCAAATATGGCAAAAGAGGAAGAGCAGGAAAAAAATATTTTAAGGCCAGCAACCACTCCCACAAAAATAGTGACAACCGCCTAGCAAAGGACCCCGAGAGGCAGGCACAGTCACACAGTAAGAGGCGGTGTCAGCCACAGACGAGAATTTAGCACGCCTTGCATCTGGCTCCAAGGACGTAAGTATAATACAGAATCTCTAGTAGGTGATAAATCTCTGGCCCTGATACCTTTCTCAATAAATAAGAAGTTTATGTGATATTATTAGGAGTCATGTGGTGTTATTCCTGTGACCGGTGTGTCGGCCTGTGTTTCTCGTTCACTTGGTGAGCAACGCTGACCCAAGATGAGCGAGCATGGCCAAGGAGCAGCTGAGTGTCGGCACAAACCTCTCCTGGTGTCCTCGCTCAGGAGAAAGAAAGAAACTGCAAACAGAATTCTGGTGATTTCCCACAAGGAAACTTGAGAGATTTCCTCAGTAATGAATTTTAAAGTGAGGTTCATTTTAATAACTTGACTGTTTGCCCCACAGGTATCAAATTAGAGGCAGGCTATCGGGAGGTGTGGGGTGAACAGGCGTATCACGAACTCTATTTTCTCTAAATGTTTGACTCACACTCGAAGTTTGTTGACTTATTGTTTGACACTTTAAGGAAATAAAGTCTTTGGGTTCTTAATCTAAAAGCCTGCAAATTCTTGTAAAGAAGTAGGACAGGGAAATAAAACACAGCTAAGGAAAGAGGATAATGTGCATTTCAGCAGGTATCACACAGTGACCTTTTCTGAGCTTATAATAGTTTGTGGTTCTCTCTCAATATGGATGAGCTCAAATCAAAGGGAATTTGTAAAGGTTAAACACCATAAAAATGAATTAAGAGTGCTTATCATAATGGGAATAGATCATTATAAATATGACATCTTTTTCTCATTGAAGGTTATGCTTCTCAATGTAGTCAAATTAATGGAATGAATTTTGACTGGAAGTCTAAAGGAGACTCAGGGATGCTTAGCTTGATGTCATCCTTTCAGACCTGCCCTGGACTCAGCTGCACCAGGACTGTGGCTCCTGGAACGAGGTCATGTCTGCAGAAGGTACCTGGGATGATTAGCAGCCACAGTGACTCAGAGCTCCATGATAGGCATGACCTGGGGATTTTGCCAATGAACAAGGTCTAGAAGTGGTTTTCTATATCCTGACGAGCTACCTATACTGCAAACCACACATCCCTCAACAGGCTGGTTAAACTCGACCCCTAATACCTCCGGCTGCACTGCTCAGTATGGGAGCTGCATGTGGCTATTGAGCACTTGCAACGTGGCTAGTGCAAATTGAAATGTGCTCTGAAGTATGCTGGATTTGGAGGACATAGTAGGGAAAAAATGTAAGATATCTCATTATATTGATAACATGTTGAAACGATCCAATTTTGGATGGAGTAGGTTCAATTAAATCTATCACTGAATTTAATTTGACCTCTTTCTTCTTTTTATTTTTTTAAGGTCATGTGGATATTAGAAAATGTTAAACTACACATGTGCCTTGTATAATATTTACATTGGGCGATGCTGTCCTAAGGGACCGGCTGGCTGCTGCTCAGTCCCTCACGCAGGATGAGGCTCGGTTGCCGCACCACCTCCACGCCGCACCTGGTGGCAATCTTCAGAGGCTCGTCCCTCGGACCTAGAAGACTGTACCTGTGGTGGTGCCCACTTAGGGATTTGGTTGGGGTTCCAGCCCCGCCCATTCATTGCCTCCTTCTGAGTCACAGCTCTGTGCGTAAGTCTTACTGGCCTCCAGTTGCTCCCCAAGCCGAGTTACAACATCCTTCTTCCAGCCTATTCTTTGACTAGGACCAGTGGCAGAGCAAACCTCTGCTGAGTCCTCACCTTAACACTGTTTTCCTTTAAAAAAATAGATTTTAAGTAACATAATTAATTGGAGCCCAGGACTGAAAAAGTTATCCCTTTTTGTCTTAATGAAAGTTTTGCCCTATATATATTTTTCCTTTGATTAAAGATACTGTTCCATTTTCTCTCCGTGAATAAGAGTATGCGGTCTTTCGTACATCTATTTCCTCCTGACACAAACTCCAATCCTTTCTATGATCTGTTAGGTCCCTCAGGGTCTGGTGTCTGCTTGCCTCTCCCATCTCTCTCTCTTTTTTTTCGTGTGTGTGTGTGTGTGACCTTTGCGAGTTATTTAACTTCTCTGGGCCTCAGGTGCATGTGTATACAAAGGGATACCTACCTCATACTGCTGTTGTGAAGACTAAACACATGAAAACATACGAGGCCCAGAACACAACCTAGCACATGGTAGACATGTGACAGATGTTAGCTGCCACCATCCCACCACTGGAAATGTGCACACCCCTAAGGAATCGTGTCTCATCATCCGAGATGTCAGGCAACTCTGCCCCTGAGCTTCAGGGAACGTGGGTTGGCTGCTTTCTCCATATATAGAAAAGTCAGCTCCTGCGGCCTGAGCCACTGCGAGGGAAGGCCGGGCTGGGCGCTTCCTCCTCACTCCATAGCTGCTCTTCCCTGAGGAAGGATCACAGGGCCCTCTACCTTCTCCCTCTGGGCACCCATCATCCACCTAAGAAAATTATGAGACTAAATGCTTCCTGTCTTTACATCTTCCCACAGGAAAAAAGAACTGAACCAAACGGCACCTCTGGGACAGCTGACCTAACTGGACCTGCTTGTGACAGTAATTGAGCAGAAACTAGGAAGCTGTCACTTCAACAGGTAAAAGCTGAGAGGCTGCACACATTTCTGAAAGCCTTACCCAAGTCTCTCTGATTGCTGGGCTCCACCCCTCCACCATCTCCATGAGTGGCAGCGAACTTACCACAGCCATGTGTGGCGGTCGGCAGGAAAACATTAATTTATTAAACACATCGTGCTGATGGTCCCTAAAAACAAACACACAGATATGAAGACACACAGACACAACCACTGCCAAAATTTACAGTATTTATGATTTCAATTTTAGTGAACAGCAGGATAGAGCTATGCATTTTTTAGGAGAACCACATGGGTCCTCTCTACTTGGATCAAAAGGTGTTAGGTGGAACACTTTCAAAACCAACAGAGACTATTCTATGCTGTTGTTCTTTTTCTAAATTATGGGATTATAATTCAGAGAAATTTTGTCTCAAGAAGCCAAACTGCATCTCACACCTTAGAATATCTTCTTTCCACTTGCAAACTGCAAGTACTCACATAGCTAAATTTTGCGTTAAATTACGTTTGCACCAAATGCACGGAGGCCTTCTCAGGTGTAACTGAAAACCAAAGCTGGCCTTTCACAGCCAGCGCAGGCAGGTGGCTCACTGACGGATTGTACTCCCTTCCTCGGAGTTCTGGTCCCGTGTCACTCTTCATTCTTTAACGTTGCTGTGTCGGGGCTTGTAAAGTGAAGTCTCCAGAAATATACTTATGTTTTTGCCCGTGGGGGATCTCTCCGCGGTGTCTGTGGGCCTTTTTAAAGCTTTGCTCATTTGGCATGATGATATGGAAAGCAACTGAAGCAGCTCTCCTGTGTACATTATTACATTCTCGAATTGGAGAGATACTTCTTAGAAGGATGCCGCAGCAATTACTCTGCTGCCCCTCGGTCTTGAACTAGGGGAATATTAACAGTGTCTAGCACTGTTCTGCTTGCATGTTCAGAACTCAAATATCTGTTGATGAGTTGGTTGGAAACGATACAATGGATGAGGACAGACACACACGTGTCTCAAAGCTGCTGCAGGCATTGCTGCTGCGATGCAATTATCTTTTCTGCTGGAAAAGTCTAAACGGAAACTACTGAATATTAATTCTCAGTAAGCATTCTAGACAAATGAGGCAGCTGCTCTGCTCATAGATTCCCAGGCATGTGCTCACTATTATTTTTTTACCTTATAGATTTAAGGCAGTCAAAACCAAATTCAGCTCCTTATTTCTCATCAGGAATATGCAAATTAAAACCACATGAAATACTGCTACATACAAATTAAAAATGCTATGGCTTACAAGATAAACTGACTACATCAAGTGTTGGCAAAAATGTGGAGTAGCTGGATCACTCATTTACTGCTGGTGTGAATGTAAAATGGTTCAACTGTGTTGGAAAATGGTTTGACAGTGTCATAAAAAATTAAACATATAACTGACATGTGACCCAGCTATTCTACCTCTAGATAGTTTCCTAAGACAAATCAAAGCATATATCTATATAAAACTTTCACATGAATGTTTATAGCAGCTTTATTTGCAACAGGCAAAAACCGGAAGCAATTCAAATACCCATCAACCAATGGGTGAATAAACAAATGGAATGAATACTACTCACCAATTAAAAATAATACATTCCCAATGCATGGAATAATGCAAATGAGTCTCAAAATAATTGTGCTAAGGGAAGGAAGACAGACAGGGAAGTTTGTATACTAAATGAGTTAATTTATAGAAAATGCTAGGAAATGCAAACTTATCTGTAATGACAGCAGATAAGTGATCGCATTTTATATAAATGCAATCATTTAGTGGTATGGGGAAAGGCAGGAAGGAGGAATTAGAAAAAAGCACAAGAAAAACTTCAGGGGTAGTAGTATGTTTATTATCTTGATTAGGATGATGGCTTCCTATGATCAAAACTTGTTAAATTATACCTTTTAAATACACACAGTTAATGGTATGTCAAGTATTCCTCAATACATTGGCTAAAATAAAACACACATAGATCTCTGCTCTTTGGTAGCTTACATGCAAGTGGGAACAATAAAAGATAAGTCTATTTTATTAAGTAGAACCATATAAAACTGCCATTTTGCAGGCAAAAAAACAAACAGTATCATCAGTTTCATAACGAAACCTGATACCTACATATAAATGTTACGGTGTGGTAGAAGTTGACAGGGGCTCTGAGTAAATAAAAAGTAAAACAAGGTAAAGCAAGTTTTCAGGAGGGTATGGTGTGGTCAGGGTAGGTCTCATACAGACAGTGACAAAGCGAAGACTCAACAGGAGCAGGTGAGCTGGACAGCTGGGTGTGTGGGGGTGGAGCCGGGAGCCTTCCAGGCAGAAGGAAGGGCGGGTAAAGGCCTAAGGGGGAAGCATGCCTCCCCTGTTTAAGGAATAACAGGAAGCCTGCGTGGGTAGAAGTTGAGCATTGTTTTGAAAACTTGTGGAACTCCTAGAACAACAGCCCGTAAGGCTGGAAACAAGACTTTGAAAAGGCACGAAGAGAAACAAAGTGAAAATGAACAATGGGACCTGCACACAACATCAGCGGAGGGGGGGGGGCGGGGTTCGGGTTGTTGGGGGGCAAGGGGATGGTGAGGCCACATCCTGGTCGCAGACCTCTCCCAGGTTTGGCTCCTTCCGCTGCCCTAAACTCCCAACGTGAGCACCCAGCCCCCTGCGACCGCCTTTGGAGGAACTGCCCGCAACTCCCAGTCTTCATTATTAGCTCCACATCCCCAATTCCAGTGGAGAGAGAGATTTGTTTCACCAAGGTCGGGGTCATGTTGCCAGTCCTCGGTGCCAAGATGGGGAAGTAGGCATCTCAGATTTTCAGCTTTTACAGCAGGAAGCAGGCTCTGCCTCTCCCAGCAACCCCCTCCCTTATTTCCCCCATATTGGGGGAGTTCTCTGCTTATGAGAAGGAGATTAGAGGGGGGCCCAGAAAAGGAATCAAGAGTACCTAATTTACCTTCTGTAGTAGCGAAAGAAGTAGTCTTGATTCACCTGCCAACATGCCACCAGCAGTGCCCATTGGTGGTGGTTTGATGGTAGAGGGGCAAACGAGGCAGATATTTGTCATAATAATGATATGGTATCATGCAATCCAATACGTATAATAAATGCATTTAAATAAATAAGATAAAATAAGATAAATATAGAATAAATATATTTTATATATTTATTACATGGTATGATACATACATCATAAAAAGTTCTACTGAAAATAGCATTCTTGGGTTTGACAGTTTAGACAACTGCACGAAGCAAGAGAAAATAAAACGCAAATTCTCTGCGACAGGAATATGAAATGAACACCAGATTCCAGTAGATCTGCACACTTGAATCAACCACAGTAGGCAGATCCAGGAATTCAAACAGCCACCTTCTGGTTGATAAGACAGAATGTAGCCATGTCTCCCGGCCAGAGAAAACCCTGACAACCCAAGGGCCTGGGTGAGGATGGTGGAGCTGCGGCTTTCTCTGCCAGACTGCAGGCTTCTTTGAGTCAGGAGGTGTGACAGACGGATGAGCAGCCCCAAACACTGAAAGTGATTTTCCAGTACGCTGCTGCACCGTCAGCCTTGAATCCGATGTTCATTCACTGATTCATTCAGCCGTGCTCAAGGAGAAGCAATGCGGCAGGGAGCCTTGGAGCGCTGTGTTAAATACAGAGCCCTGGGCTGGCTGGTCGGGCTGCATGCTCAGAAGGAGACCTCTGAGCCTGGGGTGGGATATTCTGATGCGTCAACTTCAAATGCTTAATAACATTATCTTTGAGTTTGGGTAAAATCTGCTGGGAGCATGCACAAAGCCTGGAGCCTGCCTTCAGGCACGTCCCACCTCCTGGTCCCTCCTAGGGAAAAGTGTCGGTCCCTTTCCTTGCTGCCCTTGTTCCTTGGAGGCCACAGCACTTGCATCAATGGGTCGGGGGTGGGCATGTGCCCAGCCCCCTGGGAGGTCTGCCTGAGAGAATCCCTGTGCAGAGGGATCATGACATTCAAAAACAAATAAAAATCACCATAATGGGTTGCGAGAGACCCCGGGAGAAAGAAAAAGCCACTTTCCTGATTTTTGAAAGAGGACCCCCACATTTCCCTTTGCACTGGGCCAGGGATACTGTGTCTCCAGCTCTGTCCATTGCTGATGGGGAAGAGTAGCCATGGGAATGGAGAAGGAGCAGGAGGAGAGATGGTGGGTGGGAGGCAGAGGGCGCGCCAGCCCCCAGACCACTGTGGAAATGGTTCGGGGCTTGCCTTTGGCACTCAGGGTATAGAAGCCTTTCCCAACCTTGGCTATGCATTATTTAAACAAAATATTAAAAAATGATTACAATGTGCCGTGTACTGGGCTGGGTAGTGGAACCACTTTATATAGGATGATGAGTTTCAGTGTCACTTAAAAAGTGATATTTGATCTGAACACCAAGTGGCATCTGATCTGAAGTTAGCCCGAAAGAACTGGGGAAGAGCTGATCCAGACAGAAGGAACAAAGTCTCAAGGGGTTAAAAAAAAAAGAAGGCAGCTTAACCAATACTTGTTTAACTGTGATGTGTGAGCAGAAATAGTTTCACAAAATAATACCATGACTCATAATATTTAACTGAAGAAATGTTTCCTTTCTTTGACCTTAAAGTGGAAACTATTTCATCTACTAAATTAAAGGCATGACCAACCCCGAATGGGTATTATCATTTACTTAGTCCACTGGAGAGCATCGATAAGCTGTTGAACGTTAGCTGTGACCTCTATTTACTATCACAAGTTGAAATTAAATGCCTCTTTGTTACTTCCAGCTTTCCCTAAAATATCATTTAGAATAAATGTATTCATTCCACAAATCTTGCTTAAGCACCTCTGATATTCAGAGTCTCTGTAGGAGAAACATGAAGGAATAAAACCTCCTGGTTCTTTGGGAATCTAGCAGTGGACACAAGACACTTAACCTTGAGAATCTAATGAATTCTACAAGAGTACAAAATGAATGCCTGCTGGGTAGAATCCGGGAGGAGCCTGGCTGGGGTAGAATCCTAATTATTTAAGGGTTAGTGGAGGGAGTTTCTGTGAGCCGAGCCAAGAATCAGCGTATGTCAAGCATCCAGTAAATATCAGGCTACAAAAATTTATAGATTCTATAAAACTCAGTATCCCATGTATCAAAAGTTTTGCAAATTCTTCCTTAGCATTCTTTGAAATTAGGTTCCAAGTATGCGCATGCATTTTACCAATCTTCTCTATGAATCAATTTGCAAAAAGAATGAGACAAAAAACAGAAGTCATAGAGACATCGAGCCTTTTCTCAGTTTCCAGCTCTCAGAAAAAAGAAAATGCAATTTAAAACTCCCACAGTGACTAAATCACAATCCTTATAATGTCTTGTTTGTGTACTATGTTTGAAGATTCTAGGGTTTAGATCTTAACACTTTATAGAGTGCCTAATTTCATCCTTAGATTTCAGAAAGGATAAAACCAAGGTCCAAAAAGTCTGTTGGCTTATGTAAAGTCCTGTCCTTCTCAGAATAGAGGTTAGCATATAATTAACTAGGTAGGCTTATCAGTAGTCCTGTTTTCGAAGTTGGCCATAAAGTGAAAGATAATAAAAATTAAGATAGCACACCTTGACAGGGAAGAGATTATGCTTAAATTACTTCTGTGGACAGGGCTCCCCCGACTCCGCACATACTGAGAACCAGTGGTAAGTAGGCAAAATAATGGTCCCCAAAGATGTCCACATCCTATTGCCCAGAATGTCTTCAGATGACATGGCAAAAGGGGATTAAAGTTGTAGATGGAATTACGGATCCTGGATTATCTGATTCCAGTCAGCTAAGACTTCCCTGACCAAGAGATCTCAAGGTGAATGGGAGTTGATGAGGTAACAAAAGTCAAGAGAAACCACCCAGGCAGTAAAAATAACATAAGCAAAAGTCCTGAGGCCCACAGAGCTTGGAGAGTATGAGGGACTGAAGAAGATAATGCAGCTAAAAAGGAGGATAAAAGTCCACATTCATCTTGGAGGCAATGGCTAGTTTAAGTGGAGGTTTTAAAATAATTTATTTTCAGGACACAAATTAACTTGGATCAAATGCATTTTTAAGAAATGCTGCAAAATCATCCATATCATTTTGGAAGGATTTCTCTTAAATCTTGAATTTTGAATACATGGAATTTAACAATAACAGAATTGCTCTCTATAGAAGAATATAAGCTATGTAGTATTAAAAAGTCAATTTTTAAAAAAATTGAAAAATGCATAGCATTCTGGTTAATTGAGTGTATCTTCAAAAGAACCAAAAAAATGAGCTGGTCTGTTCTGGACAGAATTTCAATGAAACTGTCCCCATTGTATCCCTGCGAATGTATGACAGACATGCCCTATCAGTCTCCAAGCTCTAAGAGGCTTGGGATCCGTTGGTTCCTGGAGATTATAGCTTCCTGAGTGTTTGCTGATTAGCTGATGAGGTCAAAGATGCCTAGGGCAAAATTCCCTGGTACAAAGAATGTACAAAGGGGGGACCTAGACTCAAATCATTTTCCTAACCAAACACACACATAGACTCACATAGACAACTGACGAAATGGTTTCATCAAATCACACAGGTACATTAGATAAGCGGACTTCATTCGAAATAATAAAATTGCATGCAATTGATATTGTCCTAGGAAACCCAGTCTATATGCTGCCTGTTTCTATGGCAACAAAACAATAGTTAGGCCATGCATCTGATTCTCCAGTGTAATTAACTTCTTATGTGGTGAATGGTTCAATGCTACTGAACAGCACAAAGAAGAACTTGATGAAATCTCCTTAAAACACAAAACATACACACACACTATCTAAATCTTGAACTACTATTTTTTTATTGGCTCTAACTTCATCCTGCAGTGGTTTTGTCCCTAGCTAGAAAATGGAGAGCTTTTCTTTCTGAAGGATTGCTGATGTTAGTTAGCCACTTTTGCAGAAACTCAAAAATAATTTCTTGTGCATGAGTCAGTTTGGTGGAATGATTAGCTTGGTCTAAATACATATTTACACGGTGATACTCACCTAAAATGTGAAAAGGCCAAAATACGTATATGGTAAATCTTAACACTGGCTGCATATTAACACATTTTGGGAGCTTTTAAAAATAACCTATGCTCATTAAATTCAGATCAAATCATTTCCAGGGCCCTGAATTTTACCAGGTAGCTTTCATTTCTTCCCCAACCACATTAGAGCAAAGCTCATCCTAGCCTTGGAATAGTCCAACTGCGTTAACATAGCCCTTCCCTTCAGATGGCTCCCTAGAACACGACTTCTATAGAAACTTCTAGCAAATCTGAGAGAATTGTCAAACTCAGCTACAATTCACTGTAATACTGACTTTGGCAAGATAGTTTTCTTCCCCCGAAAAAATTATGCCAAGGCCAATTCCTAGAAATTCTCATTTAATTGGTCTGATATTTGTGAAAAACACCTACTCTTTGTTATTAATCACCAAGTGGTACAAATAAATGAACACTATAAAAAATACCTATGTTGTCAATTTAGAGATTGTTTTTAATTAATCTCATTTGTCAACCCAAGAGCACTATATAACTTAAGCACCTAGGCTATGAGTTTATTCCTTGAAAATTACAAGTAGAAAGTTATCAACTACTGGGAATAAAAGAAAAAGAATGATTTATAGCTTTGTAGAATTTTTAACTATTTAATTTTAATTAAATGGGATATGTTTAATTCTGGTATTTTGCACATTAAAAAAAGAACTGTGGCCCAGACAAATAAACTGACTTGTAAAGACAATGGATGAAGCCAGAACTAGAATCTAGTTCATCAGGCCTCAAGTGTCTTACCTGTCTTAACTTGACAGTGATCTAGAGATATATGCATATTGATGCCACTTACTTTAATTTGCAAGGATTTAAGGGGAGGGTCTTTGGGCTTGAAATCATGATGATAGCTTTGCAAATGCCACATTAACATAATAAGCTGCAGATTTTGATTTTGCAAGGGGATAAACTTGAATATCTCATCAAAGACCAAAAATTGATTATGAGAAGCTCACTTCAGTAATTTCCAACATGCAAGATTTAACAGTCAATGGTTCCTTGCACTGCATTAAGAATCAGGCAGACACATCATTAACCACTGATCGCTGGACATATTTGCCCACCATTCACACATATCTAGACAAAACAGCTCATTTTAATGAATAATAGGACTCCTGAAAGTATGGGACCTCTAGTCACTTAATTACTGAAAGCACTTGTAAGAAAACATCTAAGTCCAATAATTAGCCAAATGGTTCATTTTCGATCTCTTTGGTTATTGGTGAATGTGTTCCCTTCCATGTAAACGGCAGGCAAATCTTCACTGATGTCTCTTATGACTCCTGGAGCATCCCAAGAATCATGGAATCCTTGGGAAATACGGTATTTCTCTCTGTCACATTCAGGCTGTGACAGAATTTGTTGGTAACCTGGACATCCTGAGACACTGAGATGCCATCGAACCAGGGCCAAAGATAGGAATACTGCTGAAGAAAAAAAGTGAAAAAAAAAGTTTGGAAGTGGGGAAGAGATTAAATTTTAGATCCTAGGGAGCAGAAATGAGGAGGTGATTAACTTTTTTGTTTTATTTTGTTGATTCCTGAGAATCTTGATCTGTTTAACTGGCTAAAGGAACCTCTGCAACCTAAGAAAGAAATTATTAAAAAGCCAATTATCTCTGTATGGTTATTTCCTGTGGAGAAATCTTTTCCATATGTTAAATCTTGAGTTCTTGTGACACACCTAAAACAAGTATGATAGAGCACAATAGCTTTTCATTTGGCCTATGCATATATTTACACAAGAAAGCTGATACACGTAATATTCTTTTTTTACTCAGCTGCAAGCATGACTGAGATCCTGGTCCCTAGACGCTCAACTCCCTAATGTGCATAAGAGATATTGGATTTAGGCTAGAAAAAGTTTTAAACATTTCTTAATCAAAGAAGTCATCATCAAGCTTAGATAAATCCTGAACAGGGAGCAAGTTAGCATTTGAGAAATGTAGCCCTTTCTCACTTTAACTTGCATTAGTGGCCCTGCATGATCAAGTTCAGACCGCTTAGTAGGGTGTAAAGGCCCATTAGGATCTGGCCCCACCACCAGTCCAGACTTGCCTCCTGCCTCGGTGACACCATGTCCCCTACACCGAAGCTATACTTCCTTCTGAGGGCTAGCCCCCGCTATGTCCATAGCTCTACGCCTTTTCCACTTCTGTTCTTATCTAAATAGAACAATATGCTTATCCTATGATTTTTAAATATCCACTCCTCTGTGGATATCTGAATCAAAAATTGCTTCTTCTCAGTTTCCCCCTGATCTTCCTCTACTTCCTTGCCCACGTTTCCATTGAAGCACTCATCCCCAGCATCTGTCACAGTGCCTGGCTGGAAACGAAAGCAAAGAGTCAGAACTGTGAGCAACAGCTCAGAAATGTGATTCATCTTAAGTCTAGCCGCTATGTCAAGAATTTGTACGTCATCTGTGAAAGTTCATAGCTCTCAGCCAAGTAGGGAAAAACACATTGAAAGTGATCTAAGGTACCTGGAATGGGGTTGAGGAATGATTACAATTTTAGATGAAGAGGATAAAACAAGTGTTATTGAGAAGGTGGTTTAAGCAAATATTTGAAGGAGGTGAGGGGGGAGGAAGAGCATATCTTAACATGCTGCTGAGTCATGTGCCTGCCCCAGAGTGAGTGGGGTTAGGGCAGCGCTGGGTACCCCTGTAAGGACAATGGCTGTTCCCCTGAGGGAAATGGTGACCTTTGCACAATTTTGAGTGAAGAAATGAGAGATCAACTTTGTTCAGTAGGGACCACTACAGCTGGGTTAGAAGAAATGCAGGGGCCGGGGCAGAGGCTCGAGGACAGGGTAGAAGGCTGTTCTAACAATCAGCCGAGGGCAAGCAGCAGCCTTGGAGACCTCGCAGAGAAGGGACTGGATTCAAACAGTCTTTGAAATGTATTTTGATTGTCCAAGTGTACACATCCTTCGGTCAGGGTCTCAAGATATTTTCTAGCTCTGACCTAGACAAGCTATTCAGAAACTTTGAAGTGTGGCAAGTACATTAGGAACCCTAGGGCATCTCTTATTTTCCTGTCAACTCCCTTCTCCATCACCATCTCTGTATATTTGCATCTGTACATTTGAGAGGATGTGCAATCAAACTACAGTAGTGCAGGCTAACGAAGAAAAGGCCACTCCCATATCACAGGCACCCAGGGATTGATTACCACACATGCTCACCTTTTTCAACCCCCAAATGTAAACACCAAGTGTCATCAGGGAACACTTCATCTCCTCCTGCACCTCGGCTTTCCCAAGAAGGATCAGCCAGTTCCACCATGTACTTCTTGTAACTGAGATCCTGGCACAGAAGGCCATACTTGTCAAACACTAGACATGCAGTAGTTGCATGTCACCTTATCTATGGATAAGGTGAACCAAGGGAGGCACTGGTCATGGCTGTACATGGGTGGTCAGCAGTGACCTGAGATTCCCATCTTCCCTGTAAAACCAAGATTCCAACAGCCCATAAAAGAATATAAAGGCTGAGTAATAAAAAGGAATAAACTACCAGTACTACACAATGACATGAAGGAATCTCAAATGCATTATGCGAAGTGAAAGAAGACAAACTCAAAAGGCTACAATCTGAATAATTCTATTTAGAACATTCTGGAAAAGGAAAAACTATAGGGACAGAAAACTCATCAGTGGTGGCCTGAGCATGGAGGAAGAGGTTAAACCTAATAGAGGGCTGGGAGAATTTGGTGGGGTGATGATGGAAGTAATCTAATCTTGCTTGTGGTTGTTATTAAATGACTATGTGTCAAAACTCAAAACTGTGCATAAAAAGAGAAATTTACTATAGGTAAATTATACTTCAATTTTTGAATTTTTTATAAAAAAATATACATGGAACTAGCCTCAAGTCTAAAGAAAATTTAAATTTGAAACTTACTTTTAAATGTCTAAAATGATTGCTGTTATTCAAGGAAGACACAAATTATTTTTTTAATTTTATTTTAATTGTTGTTCTTGTTCAGTTTTCTGTCTTTTACTTCCATCCCAGCCCACCCACCCAGCCCTCCCCACCTCCCTTCCATTTCCACGCCCCCTAGTTTTTGTCCATGTGTCCTTTATACTTGTTGCTCTAAACCCTTCCCTTTCCCCCTGGAATTCCCTCCCCTCTCCCCTCTGGTGACTGTCAGCCTGTTCTCAATTTCAGTATCTTTGGTTATATTTTGCTTGTTTGTTTGTTTTGTTAATTAGGTTCCTATTAAAGGTGAGATCATATGGTATTTGTCTTTTACTTCCTGGCTTATTTCACTTAGCATGATGCTCTCCAGTTCCATCCATGCTGTTGCAAAGGGTAGGAGCTCTTTCTTTCTTTCTGATGCATAGAATTCCATTGTGTAAATGTACCATAGTTTTTTGATCCATTCATTTACTGATGGGTAACTAGGTTGCCTCCAAAACACTTGGTATTGTAAATTGTGCTGCTATGAACATTGGAGTGTATAGGTCCTTTTGGATTGGTGTTTCAGGGTTCTTAGGATATAATCCCAGCAGTGGAATTGCTGGGTCAAAAGGTAGATCCATTTTTAGTTTTCTTAGAAAATCCATACTGTTTTCCACAATGGTTGTACCAGTCTGCAATCCCACCAATAGTGCACTAGGGTCCCCTTTTCTCTACAACCTCCCCAACACTTGTTGTTTGTTGCTTTGTTTATGATGGCCATTCTGACTGGTGTGAAGTGGTATCTCATTGTGCTTTTAATTTGCATCTCTCTGATAGCTGGGATATTGAGCATCTTTTCATGTGTCTCTGAATCCTCTGTATATCCTCCTCGGAGAAGTATCTCTTCAAGTCCCTTGCCCATTTTTTAATTGGGTTGCTTGGGAAGACATAAATTTTTAAAAATACAAATTTCTAAAGGATTGGATACCAGGTCACTTGGCCTAGAAGATTGTTTTAAAGGCTACCTCTTGTTTGGGTTTTTCCTTATAAAAGATGACCAAAGTAATCTCAATTCACCTAAGTGGGTTGCAGGGATATTAAAAAAAAAAAAGGCTGAACTGCTCATCTGCTGTGGCAATGGCACAGGTTCCCTGAGCGTGTTAGCCTCTGAGTAAATAATATATTTTCAAGAGTTTCTAAAATTATAAGACGGACTGCCATTTGCTGTATCCTCAGGACCTAACAGAAGTGTAAGGCAGCATGCATGTCCCAGGGTAAGCTAGTCTAGATGAAATGACAGGGCATAAAATAACAAACAATACAGGAAAAATCAGTTGCTGATGGGACTTTGCAGACAGGAGAGCAAAGTGGGGTTGATTTTAAAGGAGGCTTCTGGAGGAAATAGGAATCAAGCTAAATCTGGAAGATGGTGTAGGAACCATAGAAAAGTCCATTTCTGATGGCAGGAGTGATTGGCGTCTAGTGACAATCCAAAGGAGGAAACAGATGATAGGACCTGGCACCAATACTGTCCTTCATCTCCAAAGAAGGGTACGGTGGTCCCCCCTTATCTCCTGGGGATATGCTCCAAGAACCCCCGTGGATGCCTGCAACCTTGGAGAATACCAAACCCTACATATACGGTACTGTATTTGTTCCTACATATACATATCTAAGATAAAGTTTACTTTATAAATCATGCACAGCAAGAAATTAACAATAATAACAAATAATAATAATAGAACAATGATCACAATATGTTGTAATAAAACTTATACAATGGCTTTGAGGCCATTATTAAGTAAAATAAGGGTCACTTGAATACAAGCACTGTGCTACCACAACAGTTGACCTGAGAACCAAGGTCACTACCAAGTGACCAACGGGTGGTAGCATATATAGTGAGGAGACACTGGACAAAGGGATGATTCATGTTCTGGGCAGATCAGCACAGGACAGTGGGAGATTCCATCACACTACTCAAAACAGCACACAATTGAAAACTTACAAATTGTCTATTTCTGGAATTTTCTATTCAATGCTTTTAGACCACAGGTGACCCCAGGTCACTAAAACTGAAACCTCAGCTCCGAGGGACCACTGTAGTGTCTTTTCAGCTACGCAGAAAATCGAGGCTTTGATGGGTCTAGCAACCCCTGCGGCCTGAAATTCAGCCTCTCTTCCTTCAGGAGGCTTCAGCTGCCAAAGCTAACCTCAGCCAGGCCAACATCCCCCACGTAGCACACATAGGAAGGGTCTCAGAGACCCTCGGTCAGAGAGTGGGTTGGCAAAGTATAACAGAAGCTCCATTATTACAAGGCATGGAGTCGATGTTTCTGACTGAACAAGGAAAGAAGCCTTCGACAGCATATTTGCCAGGTGCACAATGTGTAAATGACACTATAGTAGGTGTCATGGAGTCACTGGCTTTCTCTTAGTTCTCTGAGGCTCTCCAGGCACAAATGTCAATTCTCACAGCAGAAATATACATTTGGGTCAAGATTAAAAAAAAAAAAAAGATTTAAAACTACTTTCTACTGCTTAATGCAAAGGGAACCTCCCTATTTAACTTTAGCATATTCTCAGAATGGAAGATTCACTTTCATTTTTAAAAAAGTCAGGCCAGATGATTTGGAATTTGCAGGCATTGACCCATACATATTAAAAGCTTTTCTGAGATTTTCCTAAAGCAAAAGATAGAGCTCCTTTGAAAAAATAAAAATTATACTTGGCAACTTAAAAAAATATATCAATGAAAGACAAAGTCTAGTCTTTCAAAATGTCTTCTTCAGTTACTTCCTATAAAACTCCACCCAGAATTAGTGCATGTCATTTGTTAAAAAACCAAGACAACATGTGCTGAAAGAATCTGTTTGGTTGGCCAAGGGCAAAGTATGAATGTGAATTAGGACATTGTCTGTCATCAGACAACACCATGGGAAATACCTTGCTGTGTCACCAGTAAGGACTGAGCGGATTCCTTCCTGGCTCTGTCCTTAGTTCTTTACCTCCCTATATACCAATGCCTTATCTAATATTGTGGAGACAATAATACCAGCCTCTATAGCCATCATTGCAAGTAAATGGAAGTCGGGGTAACTGTCTAGCCAAGTGTCTAGCACGTAATCAGTACTCGGTACATTGATGTTATCTCCAAAATAGTGTGAATATTTAATTTTGGAAAAGAAGGCAAGGTGAAATCATTGGATTAATATAGAATCTTTAATCTGATAGTGTGAACATATGATTTAGGGGAAGAAGTCAAGAATGAAATCACTGGTCTTTAATATGATGACACGCAAAATTGATCAACAGGCCATTTATCTATGTGAGAACATAGCAGGGCAAGTAAGCCAGGGCTTGGAGGTCAAGGAAGTTCAAAGGCCGACTTGGCCCATTGCGACTTTTTACAAGCCACTGACACTCCTCTGCTCCCCTTGCCGGTAAAGTGGGACCAATGTGGGCATGTACAGATTATAGAAGGGAAAGAACAGAGACTACTTGGTATAGGGCTGGGGCCCGCTAAGCCTTCAGTTTGTGGAAGGAGCTGTTCATTAACTATATGGAACTATTCAGGGAGCTTAAGTGTTCATTTCTGGGCACAGGTAGTCTTTTACAAGTCCCTTAAATTCGCAAAAGATCAAAGTGTGTGCTCTTGGCCTTCTGGAAGAACAATTCTATTAGCACCGGAAAGGAATCTCTGAATGGTTTCCAGATCACTGGAGGCCAGCCAGCAAGTCCTGGACTGATAGTTATCTTTGCAGAGAATTCTGGCCAGCTGGATGGGAGGTGTGATGTCCCATGATAAAGTAAGCAACTCTCCTTTCTTTTCATTAGAAGGCAAGGTTGATGGGACTAAAATTAGTGACACATGGAGAAAAAAAGCTGGGAATCTTTCCTTGTATCTTGACAGGGAAAGGATGGTAAATAGGGATCTTCCATATCCCCAAAGACACCAAAATGAATGTTATTTAGTGATAGAAAAACTGAAGCCAAGCATGCAAACTAAGTGAAGAATATTAAAATTATACAGCATTCACCCAATCTACCCTTAATTATCCTGGGGAGAAAATATCAGGGCTATATCCAAAAGGAAAAGAAGACACCATATTTTGCCATGTACAATGCACACTTTTTTGCCCAAATTTTTGAGGGAAAAATAAGGATGCACATTATACATGGGTATAATGAATACATACCATGGGTATAATAATCCTGTGTATAGTGCACACAAAAATGTGGGCATGCATTATACATGGCAAATTACGGCATTTTGAACTTCATCTGTTACATGAAAGTATCCATGTATATTTTGTTGGGAGTGAAAGTAAATGTAGATGATTTTCTACATTTCAGATCCTTTCAAAATGTATTTGGGGATGAACTTCTCAAGAGCACTGGGTACACAGACCTAGTCTCTAAATGACAATTATTTCCCATTGGCTCTATCCAATTATTCCTATAAAGTTTCTTCTGAAACAAACTCAAACAAGTAATTATTTGAAATACAGAAAAAGAAAGAGGCTTATGGGATTAAACAAATCTATAGTATATTTAATATATAAATATATATTTAATATTAATATATTTATATAGCATACATAATTAATATATTAACATTAATATAATGTGTATCTATATTAATATGACTATTGACACATATTCTAGATTTATATATAAATATTAACACATTTTGATGTGTTAATATTAATGTATGATGTTAATGTATTAATACATATTCTATATTTTATATATATATATAATTTGTGATTTCACATTCAACTGGGACCACTTTCTAAAGCTTTTTTAAATTAAAGATGACAGGAAATGGCTGGATTTGGCATAGACTAATTATTAGTTTATGCTTTGAAATAACTCTAAGTATTTTACTATAAAAGATGAGTAAAATGTGGAAATGTAGAGTTTTAGAATAACGTGGCAGAGAGTGTGCTCGCTGATGAACTTGTGCTGATCCCACAGTAACAATTAATGGTTTCAAGACTGAAGATGTGCATTTGTTCGGTTTATTTCTAAGGAGAAGCCCACAGCCTGTGTATGTGGAAAAGCAGACTCTTAACCCAATTTCTCTAATGTACTCCTAAAATTCTTTTCAGTTCTCTCACAGTCCTTCTCTCTTTTAAAAAATTTTTACTTATTTCCAAATCTCTGCTGTTTCTATTATTCCAAATAACCTTCATAAAATTACCCACTAGACTTCCCAGGAAATAGGGTGAACCCATTTCTGAGTTCATTTAGAGAGATTCACAGACTCTGAGGGAAACAAAAGCATGAACACAATTTTAATTTCCATTCCACCAAAATTACAGATCCCAAATGAAAAAACAAAATGAACTAATGCTGGAAGGAATACTAGACTTTAAACAGTTTACACTGTTCCTGACGGGTTTATATTAGCCCGAGTCATCAAGTTTAGGCAGCATTTTAAATTTTCAAAGAGAATGATTTGTAAATATAAATCCATCTTTCTTTATTATCGTTGCAGTTTTTTAAGTAATTTCACATAAATTATAATAAACATTGTAACACTGTTTTGTATCATTGTGAATTAAACACCATACTAAGAATGAGAAATTAAAACAACAAATTTGGTACCTTCTTCTCTTTCGTTTCTGATATTGTTTGAGTCTTTTCTCTTTTTTCCTTAGTTAGTCCAGCCAAGATTTATCAATTTGATTAATCTTTTCAAAGAACCAGCTCTTTGTTGCATTATATTTTTGTATAAAAAAGCAAATTTGGCATTTTTATGATCAATATGAATTAAATGACACCAACTATGACCATTTATTTAGTTACAACTTTATTACTGAGCTGATTGTGTTTATACAGACAATTTATGACACCTGGCCTTAAAGAGATAATAGCAGCATTTTTCTAAAATGCTTTGCACACTGCCAGTCATCAGGCTCTTTCTGGTACTTGGTGACATTGTGACCTTCCTACTTGCACACAGAGCTCTCTCTGCAATGCTCTCAAATTGCTGTAAATGCCTTTTAGCTTCCTGCTTTTCGGTTTCCCGATCACTGATTAAATGAAATAATTCCTCTAAATTGCTCAAAATGGGGCCTGACACAGAATACAAATTTAATAAAAATTACCTCTACTACTGTCATCACTGCTACTCATGAGACCTGTTTATGATTTTGCAGAAGAGTGACTTTTTTTCCAGTTGGAGTATGCCACAGTCATGGCTTTTGTTTTCATGTCTTAGCTTCCTTCAACATTTTGCTTTGTTTCCATTGAAAGAAACATCAAAGAAAATAAACTTGCATTAACATTTTAGGCACTCAGTCCTGCTGTTTGAAAATAATGGAGAACTATTATAAATGGTCTAATTATTGTATAAAATGCAAGTGCATTGCTGTGTATATACATTCATTTTTTATTAGCAGTGCATAGAAAAAAATCTGATGAAAGAATAGACACCAGATTGTTAACAAGGACTATCTCGAAGGTTGGGAATAGCTTTACATTTTAAGCAAGAGAGTTCTATAAAAATTTTAATGTGTCAGTAGTTTATACTCTTTTATAAGCATAAAAACAATGAAAATTTTAATGGACTTGATTTTCTTTCCAAATATATTGGTCAATACACTCCAAATTCCCTGTAGACACCATCACCACTGTGCATGTGTGAGTGTGTGTGTGCTGTGTGCACAGATAATACAGAGTCCCAGCCCCATGTAATAATGATGCAGAGGTTAGTGGGGAGAATTCACAGTGGCGTCCATCTTGCCTGAAGCCCTTGATACTCTCCTAACCCTTCATGATGCTCATGAAGACTTGCTCCCCATTGGCTTCCCTGAGACTCCTACCCACCTGGCCTTCAGCACTTGGTCTCAATCACTTAGACTGCGCTGTGGGGCCTTGGATGTTCCTCCGTGCACTTGGCTCTCTCCTTTAGCCATCGGATGAGAACATCCCTCCTTCACTTCAGCCTCATGATGGAAACACAATCCCTGAACCCATCCATGTTGCAAGGAACGGCTTTTCTGGAAGTGCGGCTAAGTTCCCTGGGAGAAAGTGGAATCAAAAGAGGAAAGACTGCAGCACTTGTACTTTACGTAAATGCCTGAAGCCTGGAGACCGCCTGCATGAACTGAAAATGCTACCTCCGGACCGAAGCACAGCCAAGGCTGGAGATGTTTCCGTGATAGACATTAAATGACACTAAGGTGGGAGAGCGGGCAGCCGTTGCCTGGTATTACTTCTGGACATCCAGATTGTCAACGACGACATAAAGAAGAATTAAAGCTAAAGAGAAAGAGTAGAATAATACACGTTTATGTGAAGACTTCATCCTTAATCACCCCAAAAAGAGACAATTAGATGGAGCAGGACCCACCTTCGTAGATTAAACATAGTGATGGGGCGTGGGTCAAGGAGAGGATACCCCAAAGTAATAGGGGAGCCTACAAATCTGCTTCACTATGGGAGATTTGTACCCAAAGGCCACCACCCAGGTAGAAGGAAAGTTTGCTGCTCACCCTGGCTCCACCCTGAAATCTGCTTCATAGGAGCTACAGCATCAGACAAGGGGCAAGGCAGAACAACTGAGAAAACCTCTATCACTCAGCACCTTGGAAAAATTCAAAGGTCAGGTCAAAAATCGTCAGCAAGTATCTGTGGGGAGGAGTTCTCTGCATTGAACTTTTCTAAACTTTTTCTAGGTCACAAACCTAGAATTTGATGATACCTCTTGACATTCTCCCCAGGAAACTGCACACAGGAACTCTCAAATTTGCATTCAGTCTCAGAGACTTCAAAGACCGCCTGTTGTCTATGGATTGGAGGTAAAAACCTTTGGAATAAAAGCGAAACCCTTTTGTGAAAAATTAAAGCCTGGTGGGAAAATATCCTTTCACATTTACCATGTGAAAACAGTGAGTTGGTAATATAGAATTGAAAAATCCCAAGGAGGACACAGGAAAAAGGTGGCCTTTAATACTGCCTCATTAGATGGAGGGGAAATGGAAGTGTCCTTCGAAACCATTCACATTTTTCCTAGGTCTGCCTTGCGAAGGTCTGGAAGTGTGGCTAAGTTCTCTGGTAGTCAAAGTAAGAGTCATTGATTGTGTCCATACCACATGTCAGGTCTCAGGCACAAAACCTGCTATTGAACCGTTACTGAGAATTTAGTCATCATTTTAAATAAGTTAATACCTAGAGCTTAGGAGAAATCTTGATATATATTAAGTACTCAAGTTGACTATTATTATTACAGTCATAAAGTACCAAGGTGCTGGTGGGTTTATATAACAAAAGCCCACCAGGTCATCTGATAACCACCCTTCCCTGAAAAGCCACTGAGCCACCCAAAGCATGAGAACCAAATATAATATCCCCCCTCCCCCACTTATCTATGGTTTCACTTTTTGAGGTTTCAGTGACCCATGGTCAATCACAGTCTGAATAAATTAAATGGAAAATTCCAGAAATCAACAACTCATAAGTTTTAAACTGTATAGCATTCTGAGCAGTAGGATCATTCCAGTCTGTCCCCCTCCATCCCATCTGGGACCGGAATCGTCACTTTTCCACTGTATCCACGCTGCATAGCCACCCCTCCTTTTTGTCACTTAGTACCAATGGTTATCAGATTAACGTCAAGATGTCCCAGTGTTGTACTCGAGTCATCCTTATTTTGCTTAGTAATGGTCCCCAAGCTCAAGAGTAGGGATGCTGGAGATTCGGATATGCCAAAGAGAAGCTGTGAAGTGCTTCCTTTAAGTGAAAAGGTGGTTACGGTACAATGAGACATTTTTTGTGTGTGAGAGAGATTATACTTATATGACTTTCATTACAGCATATTGTTATAATTAGTCTATTCTACTTTATTATTAGTTATTGTTGTTCTCTTATTGTGCTTTATATATAAAGGAAACTTTACCATAGGTATGCATCTATAGGAGCAACCAGATGTAGGGTTCAATACTATCCAAGGTTTCAAGTATCCACTTGGGATCTTGAAAGGTAATCCATGTGGATAAGGAGGTCTATGCTATTCTCCTTAAATATTGTGGGTAAGACTTCCCAGAAACTATATTTAGAACAAACATCTAAAAACTGCTGAAAACTGGGCCCTGGCTGGTGTGGCTCAGTGGACTGAGCACAGGCCTGTGAACCAAAGGGTGGCCAGTTCAATTCCCAGTCAGGGCACATGCCTAGATCGCAGGCCAGGTCCCCAGCAGGGGGGTGTGAAAGGCAATCACAGATTGATGTTTCTCTCCCTCACTTCCCCTCTTTAAAAATAAATAAATAAGATCTCTCTCTCTTTTTTTAATTTGTATTTTAATTGTTGTTCAAGTACAGTTTTCTGTCTTTTACCCCCATCCCAGCCCACACCCCCAAGCCCTCCCCACCTCCCTCCCATTTCCAGCCCCCCTAAAATCTCTTGAAAAATAAAAATAAATAAAATAAAAACTGCTAAAACCTGGGATTGAATCAGGGACCCTTAGATCTTCAGTCTAATGCTCTCCCAACCGAGCTATTTCAGCTTATTTAGGTAGCTTCTCCTACATGATTGTAATGGAAAGATATTTGTTTTACAATAACAAAAAAAAAAGGTGAATATTCAGATTCAGCTGGAGAGAGGCATTTAACAACTATTACAGAGGTCTTTGTTTGGAAGCTAGAAGTAATGCACAATTTTACTTTTGTCAGTTATGTTTTTAACTGCCCTGCAATCTGTTTTTCCCATTTAAAAATGAATTATAGACATTTTTCCTGTCAAAAGAAAAAAAAGGTGACTTTAGTGGCATTTTGATTCCAATTTATGCTTAATTTTTAGAAAAATGAGAGCACGATTCACCCAAATATTTAATGAAATATCAATTTTCCATGAAAGCAATGTTTGATAGGCCCATAAACATAGCCAGGATTAGAAACCAGCTGAAGACTAACGCTCCAAAGAGCTAATGTGAAATGGCAGCCACAACAAACGTGAACGAGAAAATAACTGGAAAGTTATGTGATCACAGAGCAATGGGCCTCCAAACACGTCCATGTCCCAGCCTCCAGAGAACAGTGCGTTAGCTTACCCGGCAAAGGAGGGTTGAGGTTGCAGAGGCGCTTGTCTGAAACAATTTTAAAGCCTGCAACCTTTATAAATACGGAAAATAGGATTGCAGTTAAATTCCACTATTGGTTTAAAATAGAGTCTATAGGATTTAAAATAGAAAACTGAATCTGACATCATTTTTCATTGTCATACACATTCCTGCTCTTTTTAGGTAGAACCAGTGTAGTGAGAGAATCGAGCAGCTCGTTTCCCAGACCTCAGTTTCTTCATCTATAAAATGGAGGTAACATCTGTGATGGGATGAATGCGCCCCAAAATTAAGACATCAAGATTGCTCAAAATGTTAGTATTTGGAGATAAGAGTGAAAGAAATGATTAAATTCAATGAGGCTGTTAGGGTGGGTCTCTAATCCAATCTAACTGGTGTACTTGTAAGAGGAAGAGACAGCAGGGTGGTCCCACAGAGAGGGACAACCATTCAAGGGAAAGGCAGCGAATGGTGGCCATCTAACTAACAATGCCAGAGACTTCCAGCCAAGATGGAGCATAGGTAGACACACTGTGCCTTCTCACACAACCAAAAGAAGGATAATAACAAATTTAAAAATAAAAAATAAACAAAACTGACAGAAAATCGAACTGTATGGAAGTTCGACACCCAAGGAATTAAAGGAGAAATATTCATCCAGACCACTAGGAGGGACAGAAATGGGCAGCTGGGGCAGAGAGGACTCGGGGGAAGGAGGTGGATGGCAGACCGAGCAGTCCCACATTCTCAAGAGGATAACCAGGAGGAACAACAAGGAAGCGAGACAGACCCTGCAACCCAGGGTTCTATTATGCGGAAATAAA
The DNA here is from genome assembly GCA_004027475.1 of Anoura caudifer. Lineage (NCBI taxonomy): Eukaryota > Metazoa > Chordata > Mammalia > Chiroptera > Phyllostomidae > Anoura > Anoura caudifer. Next base: position 155,385 of record PVKU01004036.1, read on the forward strand.
GCCTCAAAACCTCTGAATGAAAAAACCTGTGAGAGTTGAGGCTGTAAGAGAAACATCCAGCCTCATAGGAGAGTTTGTTGGAGAGACCAACAGGGTCCTAGAACAAACACAAACCCAACCACCCAAGAATCAGCACCAGAAGGGCCCAATTTGCTTGTAGGAAGCAGGGGAAGTGACTGGAAGCCAGCGGACAGCCAAGCAAACAGCATTGTTCCCTCTTGGACCCCTCCCCCACACCCCTCCCCCACAAAGCAGTGACATGGGTTGCCCCACACTGGAGAATACCTAAGGCTCTGCCCCTTACTATGTAACAGGTGTGCTGAGACAAAAAAAAAAAAAAAAATGGCCCAAATGAAAGAACTGATCAAAGCTCCAGAAAGAATACAACTAAGCAATGAAGAGACAGCCAACCTATCAGATGCACAGTTCAAAACACTGGTAATCAGGATGCTCACAGAATTGGTTGGATATGGTTACAAAATAGAGGAAAAAGTGAAGGCCATGCAAAGTGAAATAAAGGAAAATGCACAGGGAACCAACAGTGACAGGAAGGAAACCAGTATTCAAACCATTGATTTGGAGCAGACGGAAGAAATAAATATTCAACCAGAACAGAATGAAGAAACAAGAATTCAAAAAAATGAGGGGAGGCTTAGCAAGCTCCAGAACAACTTTAAATGTTCCAACATCTGAATCAGAGGGGTGCCAGAAGGAAAAGAGGAAGAGCAAGAAGTGGAAAATTTATTTCAAAAATTAATGAAGGAGAACTTCCCCCATCTGGCCAAGGAAATAGACTTCCAGGAAGGCCAAGAAGCTCAGAGAGTCCCAAAAAAGTTGGACTCAAAGAAACACACACCAAGGCACATCATGATTACCTTACCCAAAATTAAAGATAAGGAGAGAATCTTAAAAGCAGCAAGAGAAAAAGAGACAGTTACCTACAAAGGAGTTCCCATCAGACTGTCAGCTGATTTCTCAAAAGAAACCTTACAAGCAAGAAGGGGCTGGAAAGAAGTATTCCAAGTCATGAAAGGTAACGACCTACATCCAGGATTGCTCTATCCAGCAAAGCTATCATTTAGAATGGAAGGGCAGATAAAGTGCTTCCCAGATAAAGTCAAGTTAAAGGAATTCATCATCACCAAGCCCTTATTATATGAAACGTTAAAGTCACTTAGCTAAGAAAAAGAAAATAAAAAATAGGAGCTGTAGAATGACAACAAACTCACAACTATCAACAACTGAATCTAAAAAAACCAAAAACTAAAACAAAAACAAACTAAGCAAACAGTAGAACAGGAAGAGAATTACAGAAATAGAGATCAGCTGGAGGGTTATCAACCTGGAGGGAGAAGAATGGGGAGAAAGGTACAGGGAATAAGAAGCATAAATGGTAGGTAGAGAATAGACAGGGGGAGGTTAAGAATAGTATGGGAAATGGAGAAGGCAAAGAACTTACATGTATGACCCATGGACATGTTCTAAGGTGGGGGAAGGATGGTGGGAGGGGGAGTACAGGGCAGAGGGGAATATAGGAGAGGGAAAAAATGGAACAACTGTAATAGCATAATCAATAAAATATATTTTAAATAAAACAAGCGAGAGCCCCAGTCAGATGGCAGAGGGACAAGAGAGGTACAGGACAAGTTTGCTGATGGGTGTTCTTTGCTTGGTCTATAAACTAGAAAGGATGCCTCAGATTTAAATAAATATTCAATACATTTCTAAAAAATATTAATATTGCCAGCACTTTGGGGATATACAGCATTTCCAAAGGGCTTGAGTCATCTGTCTGAAGTCATCCAGAAACTGAGGTCTGATAAGTGGATAATCACTGCAGTTACAATTTCTTTCTATAGCAGTTTGCTAGAAAAACTCTTTTTTTATTAAGAATAAAACATTGCTTCAGCTACTGATTAGACACAGGATCAGTTCTAAACATTTCTTTGAAATATAAAACCAAAGCATTCTAAGTAGAGAGGCCTTCAATTTGTGAATACCAGACTTTGGAATTCAAGAGGCCAATCCTTTGCAATTGGAAAATGAAACGGCAGAACCATTTTTAGCAATCCTCTGAATATTGAGGAAAAACAGCCTTTACCACCATGAAATCAAAAAGTCAATGTAAGTACATCAACCGCAGCAAATGTACCACCATGACAGAGAAGCTGATAATGGGAGGCGGGGGTCTTAACATGTGGGGCTGAGGGGTCTCAGGGAACTCAAGAGCTTCTGCTCAGTTTTCCTGAGAATCTAAAACTATTCTAAAAAGTCTATTAAAAATATGCATGTGGGTATGAATATGTATAGAAAAAATTAGAATATATGCTAAGGTATCAACAACAGCAAAAAGTCAGAAGTAAGGACCCAGGGTCTTTAAAACACATCTTATCCTGAAGTCTGTGGCATTTTCTTGAACGCTTCTGCTCATATAGGCCTGTTTCCCAGAAGTGATTTTCCTCAAGATAAGCCATGGTGGGGTTACCCTGAATAATCACCCCTGTGTCTTAGATTTCTTTTCAAATTATCTTTCAAATGTATCCAGAGAGGGTCGCTCCTCCTATGTGGTTCTCCATTCTCTTTATCCCAAGGCCAAGCAAAATGTTGGCTGAAGGATGAAAGAATTTGGGGTTTCAACTTCTCCGTTATGACACACTTTCAGTCTATGGAATTAATTCACTGCATATCAAGTATTAGGAATTCTCAAGTTCACTTATTAATAAACACTCTTTGCAAAGCTTGCTTCCCTCTGCTTCTCATTCCTGTTTGGGTTCTTCGAGTGCATCAGTCCACTCACTGCAGGGATCTCCTAGGAGACCCGGTCAGTTTGCTCTGGCCTGTCCAGGCAGCGGTCCCTATGAGAGCTGAGACTTACAGGAAAGACACCACCTGCTACAGTCTTGAGTTTGCTCAAGGGGACCACTCACACTAGGGACACAGCTGCCATGGCCCCATTTGCTTCCCTGCCCAGGCACTGACTCATAACCCTGCAGGTTCAGCAGGTTCCTCCTGGCCCAGGGGTCAGGTTGTGATCTCATCCTTAAGAGCAAAACAACAGGATGGACCGGAACAACGGGATGGACCAGAACTGTCTGGCTTCTGGGGCCTGAGCTTTAAGTTTCAACCACATGACCATTCCCGTACCTCGGCTGGAATCTGATTCAACATTCAGATACTCTGCACACTGGGAGATTCCAGATTTCCCCAGAATATAATTTACTCCGAGAAAGGAGAAGCTGTAATCTTTAAAGGCTGTTATTTCCCATCATGGGTTTCTAAACTCTCCGTGGATTTGCCACTGTAGGTTTGACCGTGGTGAACATGATGTAGTTATGACTTTGATATTATGTCCTTCACACAGTGGAACAAATTGTCCCTTGGCCTTGGATTACATTTTAACTCCAGTTACCCAAATTAAAATCTTTTTTT
>PVKU01004037.1:0-18787 GCA_004027475.1 Anoura caudifer
TTCTTTGGGACTCTCTGAGCTTCCTGGACTTCCTGGAAGACTATTTCCTTTGCCAGATTGGGGAAGTTCTCCTTTATTATTGGTTCAAATAAGTTTTCCATTTGTTGCTCTTCTTCTTCCCCTTCTGGTACCCCTATAATTCAGATGTTGGGACGTTTAAAGATGTCCTGGAGGTTCCTAAGCCTCTCCTCATTTTTTTGAATCCTTGTTTCTTCATTCTTTTCTGTTTGATTGTTTCTTTCTTCCTTCTGGTCCACTCCATTGATCTGAGTTCCAGTTTTCCTCCCATCACTATTGGTTCCCTGTGCATTTTTCCTCATTTCACTTATTGTAGCCTTCATTTGTTCCTCTAATTTGTGACCAAAATCAACCAATTCTGTGAGCTTCCTAATCATCAGAGCTTTGAACTCTGCTTCTCATCGGTGAGCTACCAGTGCTGTGAGCTCTGCATTTGATACATTGACCACCTCCTGGTCACTCTGATGAATTAGCTCCGGGGCCCCGGTCTGTTCTCCCTTTTGAGCCATCCTTGGGTTTTCTTTTTTTTTTTTTTTTTTTGTCTGGTGACTGCTGTTACGTAGTAAGGGGCAGAGCCTTAGGCGTTCACCAGGAGGGTAGGGCAGCCCAGTCACTGGGTTGTGATGCTGGATGTGGGGGCAGGGTCCGAGAGGGAACAATGGTGCTCGCTCGGCGTGCTTTCGCGGATTCCAGTTCCTTCAGCCTCTTTCCCCTATCACATTGGGCCCCTCTGGTGCTGATTTCAGTGTGGGTGGGCCTGCGCCTGCTCCAGGACCCTGTGGGTCTCCCCAACAAACTCTCCTGTGAGGCTGGGACTCCCTCCTGGCACCTCAGCCCTTACAAGTGTTTTCAATGGATGCTTTTAGGCTTCACTTCCTGGCACTGGGGCCCTGTGTCGCTCAGTCTGTCTTGCTGCCCATTTTCACCTGGTTTATCTGTACGCGAGTATGTGTTTGCGGTCAGCCGCCTTGTGCGCCCCGCTTGGCCTCCTCGAGTCCAGCAATGCCGCCACCTGTGCGCCTGGAGTGACTGTGAGCCCAAGACCACCACCGGCTTATCCTGGCATGATCCGACTCCACCAGCCACAGACTCCACCAGCTGCTGACTCCCCTCTTACCGGTCTGGGTGAATCGTTATTGTTGGACTCCCACACAATTCAGTTTTCTCTCTGTCCCAGTTGGGTTTTCTTTTTTGGTGGTTCTATATTTTTGTTGTTCTTATTCTTGGTTGTAAGAAGAGGCAGTGTGTCCAGCTATGCCTCCATCTTGGCCAGAAGTCTAATATACTCACCTTTTACCCTAAATTTTGAGATCTATTTATAGGGAACCTAGCCACATGGAATGGCAAATGTAGCCCAGTCCTATGGGAAAGCCCATAGGTACGTGGCGGCACACAGGACGCCAAACCCATGGATCAACTAACTCTCCAGTGGGAAACCAGGCCTGCATCATACCTAGGCTGCTTTGTGACTTGCTCTTGCTAAAACTCCATCACCCTGAGTTGAAGCACCAAAAGCTTACCGCATATCTTTAAAGTAACTTCCTGAAGTCTGTGCTAATTCTCCCAAGGACAGAGTGTAACCAGACCAATTACTATTATTGTTCCCTTGCATTTGCAACATTTTTTTCCTTATGAATCTGTAAGAAGTAATCAATAACATCCTTTCCTTTGTTATCTGTAAAAAGTAATTACCTGGAGCAAACATGAACATAATGAATGAGAACCTTCTTTGATGTATGCTATTAGAAAGCCAATAAAAGCTTGTCAAGGTAAGGGTCGAGGCGTTGTCCCTTGAGTGAGTGGCAAGACACTCCAAGGCGCTCTCCCCTTGAGAGAGTGGCTGTGCCATCCCTTTTCCTCCACAGGACTTCGGTGGTCCATGTGAATTTGTCTCATCTCTTCCACAACGCTGTGGACACTGCTGGCCAGAGTCCTCATCACTATTTACTTTGGTATTTATATCACTCTATCCATGGACTGAATATAAATTATTTAGATAATCACATTGATACTTGTTTAAATTCTAACTGTAGAAAATGGTATCTAACCACAAATCCAAAAGAGCTCTGGTAATTGCTAACGTTGCAGATATAACTGAGTTATTCTAATCACCAGAGCTGGGTCTTCATTGTGGTACAAAGTATGAGAAAAAGACTTGGAAACTGCTTTAAAGTTCAAGGCTTTATTTGGTTCCTTGAGTTTAAATTGATCTTCCTCAAAGGCTAATGTATTTCCTTTCTGAAAATGTCTTTATTACATTCAAATTGTTTGAAATTGTCTTCCTTTGTGATTGTGGTTGAGTCAAATATCACTTTTATTGAGTTAATTTGGCTGTATTTGTTACAGGCTAAAAGATTCCAAAGTCTAGTGGCTAATACAAGATAAAAGTTTATTGTTGTCTCGCATATAAAGATCCAGAGATGATGATCTCTGCCATTCCCTTTATGAACCTTCCACCTCTGGGTCTCAAACAGCTGCTCCACACCCTCCATCATGTCTACATCCCAAAGAGTAAGAAGAAAGGAAAAGAAGTATGCATTACCCATTTCCTTAAGGGTGTAACCTGGAAGAGGCACATATCACTTCTGTTGCCACTCTGTTGTCGAGAAATGAGTCATAAAAATATAAGTAGCTACAAGCTTCTGGGAAACAGAGTCCCCAGCTGAAAAGCAGCATGCCCTGCTATGACCCAGCAGTTTTACTATTACAGAAAGAAGGACAAAATAGGTTTAGGTAGACAACTCACAATCTCTCCCACAGTGACCAGTTAGTTATTTGTCAATTATATCCAGCTTCTTACCTCTTCCATTATTTTCAGTATATCACCAAGTCCGAGTATAAGTGACATAAACTGGAAAAGCAAGGTCTTTTGCACTCAAATACCTGGTTTAAATTAAAACCCAAGAAACTCCCTGAATGCTTGTAGAGTTAAGAATGTGAAGGGTATCCCTGTACCCTGGTATCTTGACACCACTCACCAATTTCTGTTGATAAGTGATCATACTTGAGTGATACACAAAGGAACATGGATAGAAGGGTAAGGGAAAGTGTTTCTAAAAATTGTAGACAGAAGTCTCTCTGAGAGTAAAGTTTAAGGGTGGTTTTTTCTTTGCAAACTTCTCATAGTAATAGTAAGTCATAGAAATTGTTGTGGTAAATAAGAGGAATATAAGTTGCCTGTTTTTGCTCACTTGCTGTGTGTCAGGTCTTTCCTAAGTTACTTGACTAAACTATTTTATTGGGTCCTCATAATAATCCTTAGAGATAAATAATTTGCCTCTTGAAAATGAAGCTGAAACAAAGGGAGGTAAAGTATCTTGCTATAAGTTGCGTGGAAAGTAAGTAGTAATACAGTCAGCATTTTAATATAGGCAGCCCCACCTATGTCATAGGTCATGCCTAAGAGCTCCGCTTTATGAAGGCAATATGCTTTACATGTATATTAGCTCACTTTACCTTCACAGTAGTATCATGGTACTATTTACAGATGGGGAAATGGAGGGTTAAAATGATTATATAACACTCCTTAATGTCTAGTAATGGAGCCAAGATTTAAACCCAGGCAGCCTGATACTAATCCTCCAAACTAACATAGAGCTCAGGCTCAGAGCCGTGCTCACTAGGAGCACCCTCATACTGGGGAAGGGAGCATAAACTGATATGACTATATTGTCACCTAATAACCTTTCCATTCTGCCTTCTAAGTCATCCAGAGCTACTGGAATACCAAGTTAAAACAACGTCCCAAGGGAGAACAGGTGGGTTTGGAAAAGTACATTTGTTTTGTCTGATGACTCATCTTTGTTTTGTGTCTCATAAAAATGAAGTTGTTTTGTCTCATTGTGGCCCTGGTTATACCCAGACATATCTTGAGTTTGTCATCTTTGTCTGGCTGTAAAAATAAAATCAGATGGCATGCTGCAGGTAGAAGCACAAAGATTGAGTGTAAGGATGGGAGGTCTGAGAGGTCAAGTGAGTGTTGGGAAATTTCTTAGCAACACCATTGCAATGCCTTCCCATCTCTCTTCTCTCTCTATCTTTTCTCTGTCTCTCTGTGTCTCTGTCTCTGCCTCTCTCTACCTCTCTCTGTCTCTGTCTCTCTCTGTCTGTCTGTCTCTCTGTCTCTCTGTCTCTCTCTCTCTCTCTCTCTCTCTCTCTCTCTCTCACACACACACACACACACACACACACACACACTCTTAAAACTCCCTGGAGATAGCTGTTCAGGAGCACTTATGTCCAAGCATTTTCCTAGATTCCAGATACCTGCCAGCAAGGTCAACCCTAGGAAAATTGTAAAGTGCAATACATAAAATCTCTTTTACCCCTTCTCTGTTTGTCTTCTTTCTGTCTTTGTTTTGTGGTGTCTTCAAGGTGCCCTCTTGAGTGTTGCAAATTCCTCATAAAAGCTGCTGCCCTAACTACAGCCCTCTCTCCCTGTCTGTGCTGAACCAACTCATTCACTTATTCAACAGATATGTCCAGAATGGTTACTGTGATCCAGGTACTGTTCTACACTCTTGAGATACATTAGTGAGAAAAACAAGTAAATGCCCTACCAATCTGAAGCTTGCATTCTAGCAGGAAAAGGCAGAAAACAAACACAATGCATTATAAATGAGTAAATAACTTGGTGTTACAGTGGGTGTAAATGGAAAGTAAATTACATTTCCTCTTGAGTTTAATTGATAAAAACAGACTATCCTCTTTTAAGAAAATATTTAAAAAACCTAAGAAAGAACATAATGGGGAAGACCGATGACCTATCCAACTCTGTCTTCTACATCTAAAGTGTTTCCAGCTTGCTGAGTAGAGAGTCTTGTGCTTTATACTAATCACTAACCTCAGACTCTTATGCAGATATGCACATAATCCTATTTTAAGATATATTCTTTTAGTTTGCATAAACTCTTGTGAGAAGATGACCTGTATGTTGAAGATAGATGGTTCCAACCCTTAAAGCTTACCCCGATCATGCCAGCCTTATGTCCCCATAACCCAGACTTCTGTAAAATTAAAAAACAAACAGTTTTTCCAACAACAGTTTGAGGATTTAGGTGTCTTAGACATTAGGAAACTAATTTAAAGCCACAAGTTTCTCTTTTCAGCCCCAAATAAATAATTCAATGAAGTGATTCTTTTCTCCGGTTTTCATTTTGTACTAATTACAATTTATCCATTACTTAATTGAGAACGGCTAGGTGGCATAAAGTTATTAAACATTTAAGGGGAAATATTTGTATTTATATTTATAAGAAAATTTTATTCAACTTGCAAGGGCACTGTATTTATTCAGAAAAAAAATGCTGATAAGCAATTTGGTGAGAGGTGAGACCCCAAGGGAATGTGTGAGTAACAAAAGAAAATTGATGAACTAAGGGGAAGGAATGAGAGGCTGGAGCAAAGCTATCTTTCGGGAGAAGAAAGCAGTCAGGCAAGCCAGGGACAAGGGCAGAGAGAGGAGAAACACTGTGGAACAGGACATCCACAAAGGGACAAAGAAGAGCAAACATGTCAGCTGTGGACTTTTTACCTGTTTCTGTATCTTGAGTTCTGTGGCCTTCTCTCTTCAACCCCACAAAGGGACAGCTAACATGTAGGCCTTCAGCACTCCTAAACTATTTAAACTTTTAAAAAGCAGCCCTGAGACAATATAGACATGAAATCTGCAGACATATAATTCTGTTTTAATAAATAGTACTAATTTTTTCCTTAGGGATTTTTAATGCTTGAATGCAACTATGGTCATTATCTCCTGCCAGTGAGGAAGGAAATGGGCACTTATTATTAACCCTAAATTGCACGAGATCACATCACCAAGGCAACAAGAAAGCAAATGACTTAGAAAGGAAAAGGGGAAATGTTAACTATATTACAGGGCAAGCTTTCTCAACCTTGGCACTACTAGCATTCTAGACAAAAAAAAAATCTTTGTCAGAACATAAGAGGGTGAAGGAACTTAATTGCAGAATGTTCAGCAGCATTACTGGTGATGCTAAGCAGCATTAAGATGCCAGTAACACCTTCCCAGTCATGACCATCAAAAATGTCTCCAGACTGTGCCCAATGCAGTCGCTCCCAGTTGATCCTGGCTGTCGTGGGATGACTCTATTGGGTCATACATAACTCTTAGCTCATGTTCACTTTGCAAAACTATCTCAAAATGATCAGGAGGTTGATATCTCTGTACTTTTTAAAAAAACACCACTTAAGTGGAGATTAAATGTGGACAGAAATAAAATTTCAGAATTTTGGTTAGATGCAATCCAACCTTAATGTTTTTACAGTGACTGTGTGGATATTTTGCATGAATAGACAAGAAACTACTTTACATAAATTAGTGTTTGTTGATGTTATCAAGAAATGTAACCTATGTAAAAAAATGTTATCAATTGCTGAGGAACTAGAAGTCTGAAGCTTTTATTTCCTTGGTCAAAAGGTGAGCCTAGCTATTCCCTTCTTCTTTTAAGTAAAATAAAGACGTAGTTTGAAAATGCACCTACCCATTTAGCTCAAAAGTTAAGTCTTGTCTGGCTGTAATGTAAAAATAGCCATTCCTCTGTCTGAACATGAAAATAGCACTTCCCGACAACAGCCCAATGTCTTACAGCTGCAAAAGATGTTTACTTTCATTAAAAAAGCCTTTTCCTCTAGCTTTTATTTTTGAGTCATGTAGGTGTTCGAGTAGAGGAAAGCAAGTATATAAGGCTCAGAGACAAACCTATAAGAGCACACTTTCCACAGTAGCTGAAAAAGTCTTGTGATACTCAAAACTTTCTACATGGTAGGTTAGAGATATTACTGATAGGTTGATATGCTGATAAAATGCATATCCTCCTCCTCTTTTGAAAGTTTTGTATATATTGAAATAATGATAATGGTCATAACTAACTGCCTAATCTCTGCAGAATACTATTCATTCATTCATTCATTCATTCATTCATTCAGCAAATACTTATTGAAAACCTACTATGCACTTAGCAGTCCAGTGTCTCTCAATTCTGCTGTTGTAGGGCAAAATCAGCCATAGTCAAGACCTTAACAAATGAATATGCTTGTGTTCCAATAAAACTTTATTTGCAAAAATGAGGGGTTACAGTTTGTCAACTTCTGAAATAGGGTAAAAAGAATCAGGAGTTCAAATGTGTCATCAATTTTAAATAGGATGATCACAGTGAGTCTCATTGAGAAGGTAGTATTCAATCTAAAACTAGAAGTAGGCGAACAAGTGAGACTTGTGGCTCCAGGGAGGAAAAGAATTCTGGGTAGAGGGGACAGCCAGTCCTAAAGTTCCCAGGCAGTGATGTGTCTGGTGTGCTTTGAGGCTTAGGAAGTAGCTCAGTCTAGCTAAGAAAGAATGTGGGTAACTGTGTTTGTAACCACTTCAACTGGTATCTCCAATTCATTTTCTCTTTCTTCCTCTTTCTGATGAATGAAACATGTTTTACCATATTGAGTAAGGGCTCAGAAATAGACCTTTTCCTGATTAGGAAAGGTAAGCCAACAATGATACGTTTTATTTTATTCCCATTAAATTCTTGGTTTAACTCTATATCCAGAACAGGGACAACAGATGAAGGGAAGAACATCTAACCACCAAGCTTTCCATTAGGAATCTTTAGCTAACACATTCTAATCCTCAGTAAAGCTGGCAGAATGAAAGTTTATAATCAAAAAAGCAACTAAAAACTACTGCCTTTTTATTCACCTGACTGTTTTGTTCCTGAAGTTCTTTTAAGAGGCAGCTGACCATGATGTTTTTACATGATGAACAGTTTTCTCAAGTCCACAGGCTCACTCAGAGTGGGCCAGCACACCTGTGTCCACCATCAAGGTGTTCTGACCCAGCTTGGTGGGGAGTGCGGGGGGGTGGGGGGGACGTGAGCGGGTAAAATTGTTTTTCATGCAATGTCTGATAGAGTCAGCTTATAGAGCAACTTGGAATAGTAACTTTTAAATTATATCCCATCTTGCTCCACAAAAGTATTATTTTTACGAAACGATAATACAGACAAGAATAGAGGGTAAAACAAAAGCCAGGGTAAGATTAGCAAGCCAAAACACATACACAGGCTGCCAGCATCTCACTGTCCTCTCAGCCTTGCCCCATACCTTCTCCACCTTTCTCTGTACTTCAGCCCCCCTGGAATTCTTCTTTCATCTGCCAGAATGCACAGCAGTGCTGTCCACTTCTGGTTGGGGGTGCTAGTGCCCCACCTCTGTCACTCAGGTAACTCCTACTCACCCTTGGGTTCAAAGGGCACTGTTTCAAATTAAGTCGAGTTCTCTTGCTTTGCACTCTCATGGTGTGAAGCTTTCTTTCCTCCATAGCACTTTTAGCTTGTAGTTTACACATTCATCTGAGTGATTAGTGAATATCTATCAGCCTCTTCCACTAAAACAGAGGCTTCATGAGGACCACAATCCTCTCCTCATGTTCTCCATCATATCTCCACCAGTGCCTGACATATAATGGTCACTTCATTAGTTAAATAACAGAAGCCTCCCAGCAGTCAAAGGAAAGAGATAAGCATGGTAAGTTAAAATATTTACAAAGTCAGCAAGTAAAAGCAAACAGCTTTTCCTGCATTTTGAGCAAAATTTCTCCGATGGGTCCTCACAAACACAACATTTTGTGAGTTTGTCAACAACATCCTTATACTGATACAAGGAACACATTTTCAAATAGCCGTTTCTTACATCATCGCTCAATGCAGTCCCATGTCAACACACAAGTCAGCATTCAATAGAAACAATACTAGATGATCCGAGCACAGTTTTCTCAGGGTTCTGGTGCAAAGGTAAAATAACATTAGTGAAATGGAGGAAGAGGGACTGCATGTCCTTCAGGCCCTCCCTCATGTTTCTTTCAGTCAGGACTATGGCTTGATTAGACAGCTGAGAGCTGGTTATATTCTCTGTGAACACGTAAAGCACAAACCCAGGTTCACTTTGACAATTAGCAAGAAGAAGGGTGATTATTCAATTGACTTGTTCAGAGTAGTACATGCATTCAGCTGGAGAAAGAATGACTCACGGGTTCCATTCATTTTTGAAAGAAGAGCATGGTTCACACTCCCCTCTTGTGGCCACTTTCAAGTAAGTATATTGGCTTCCACACAGGAGCATAGTAAGGCAAATGAGCAATCAGATTTCTTCTTTCAAGTCAGGTGACCTGAGAATCACTTATTCACTTATTCTTCACTTCTCTAGAATGCCAGACCAATTTTTTGAAAACTGACATGATGTTTAACCACATCTCAAAACAAGGATCAATAGTTGTTGTATTAAATTTGCAATGATCAATGTTTAAAAATCTCAACATTTGAGCTAAAGCTGGTGGAAGGTTTGATGCAAAAACATTTGAGGCCTGATTGTCCATTGCACATGACCCTTCCTTAATTATATGGGCCTTCTCTCAATCTGTGCCATTCAACTAAGGCACCGTAGATTTGGGAGTTTTGGAGAGTGTGGGAAGGAATGATCTGGTGAACTAAGCAATCAATAGAGTCAACAGATGTTCATTTTACATATATTTATTGAACAATTACCATTGTAGGAAAGCAAGGTTATGTAAGAAATAATCCCAGTTTTAAAATATCATCTAATAAGGAGAGGTGACCTGTATACATATACTTGTATTACCTGATGAAAGTGATAAATACCCCCCAAATTAAATTAATGTGCTATTTCTCTATGATAAAGGACATAGCCAGAGAGGGGAAGTAAAGGGAGCAGATGATGAGCTGCTTCCTCTCAGTCGACACATACTAGTGCAGGACAAATATAGAAACAGCACTTACTCTAAGAACGTTATCAAAAATTATGCTATTCACCTCAGAGACCCATGAGGGTGTGTGTGTGTTATGTGCCACTGAGTCAGCTCCAACTCCTGGTGACCCTATAAATGAGTGATGTCCACAGTGTTTTGTCCTCAGCAGCTCTGCCCAGCTCCGGTAGCATGCATTAGAACAGCAATCATTTTTAAAAAACATGCAGAAAATAACAAATTTTGGCAAGGATAAGGAGAAATTGGACCCTTGTGTGCTGTTATTGGGAATGTAAAATGCTACAGCTACTGTGGAAAATAGTATAACCATTCTTCAAAATACTTAAAGTTACCATATGGTCCAACAATTTCCTTCCTAGGTATGTACCCAAAAGAATCGAAAGCCAGTCTCAAAGAGATATTTGTACACCCACGTTCACAGTGGCATTATTTACAACAGCTGAAATGTAGAAACAATACAAATGTCCACTGACAGAGGGTGAATAGCAAAAGGTGGTATATACATACAATGGAATATTACTCAGCGTTAAAAAGGAAGCAAATTTTGACACAGGTTACAACATAGATGATATTATGCTAAGTAAAATAAAGCAAAGACAAATACTGCATGATTCCACTCATGTGAAGCACTTAGTCAAAATCATAGAGACAGGAATAGAAACGTTACTGCCAGGACTCTGAGGTGTGGGAGGGAGTTGGGGTTACCATCTAATGGTTACAGTTTCAGGCTTACTGAGTGAAAAGAGTTATGAAGCTAGATGGTGCTCATGGTTGCACAACATTATCACTGAACTGAATGCTTACAGTGGATAAGGGAGTACCGTTTACCTCATATGTATTTTACCACAATAAAAATTATTTTTAAAAATATGCTGTTGAAACTAAGATTTAATACCTAACCTGATTTCAGTTTCAGCCTTGCCCAGGAAGGTCACCTAAACTGGATAATCTGGAGTTTTCTGGTCAGCATCAGTGAGGTAATTTGCCTAGTAGACCCTATTGTCTCCCTGAATGAGGTGACCTTTCCAGAAATAATCCATTTTTTAAATATATGACTTCCTTGTTCCACCCCTTCCATGCCTTTAAAAACTTTTCCTTTTCTGTAGCTCTTTGAAGACTCTTAGTTGGATCTTGGGTTGGCCAAAAAGTTCATTTTGTTTTTTCCCTATGATGGCTGTAGTAGCCCTTAGTTGTCTTGAACTTCATTCATAATTTTTTATTAGGTTGTATTGTAACAGCTGTCTTATCAGCGTGCATTTAACAAAGCGTATTAAAATTGGTGAATTTTGTGTAGCTATTTTAATGCTAAATATGGAAGAAAGTATGCAACACTTTTAGTATACTATGCTTTATTATTTCAAGAAAGGTAAAAATGCAACTGAAATGCAAAAAAAAAAAAAAAGAATGTGTGCAGTGTATGGAGAAGGTGCTGTGACTGATCAAACATGTCAAAAGTGGTTTGTGAAGTTTCATGCTGGAGATTACTCACTGGACAATGCTACACAAGTGGGTAGATGGGTTGAAGTTCATAGCAATCAAATCAAGACATTAATTGAGAACAATCAATGTTATACTATGTGGGAGATAGCCAGCTTACTCAAAATATACAAATCAATAAAGTTATTGGTGAAAATGAAAAATGCATCTTTCATTTTACTGAAAAGATTAAACGGACTTTTTGGCCAACTTGATACTTGGTTAATGGGATGCTACCAATTCATAAATTGTGCACTAAAGCCAATTAGATCTTTAGCATTCAAAAATATGCTATTGAAATTCAGAGAAAGAATAACTTCCAATTAGAGGTAGCGAAGGAGGCTTCTTGGAAAGAACGCATCTACATTGGACCTTGAAGGATTGGTAGGATTTAAGTATGAAGGTTTCAGGCAGAGGAAACTACAAAAGCATCAAGGTAGAAAATTACAAAGCCAGGAAAAGTGAGTGGAGGGAAGAGAATACATAAAGTGGCATATCGCTTTAAATGCTTGGTTCAACAATATAACCAAAGACACTGAAATTGAGAAGGCGTTGATAGTCACCAGAGGGGAGAGGGGAGGAATTTCAGGGGGAAAGGGGAAGGGTTTGGAGCAACAAGTATAAAGGACACATGGACAAAAACTAGCGGGGGTGGAAATGAGAGGAGGGTGGGGAGGGCTGGAGTGGTGGGCTGGAACGGGAGCAAAAGACAGAAAACTGTACAAGAACAACAATTAAAATAAATTTAAAAAAATAAATAAATGCTTGGTTCATGAGTTCAGAACTGACTTGGTAAGTGGTGAGAAGCTATTGAAAGCACATGCAAGAGATATTCACCATGCTGTTTTTGCTAAATCTTAACCAACTGTTAGCATATAATGTGAGAAGTGCTAACAAGATGAAAAATATTAACTGTACAGGAACAACAATTAAAATAAAATAAGATTTTAAAAAGGAAAGATCTTCTATCGCTAGAAAAAAAGGTAAAAAATATTAGAATTATGAAAATTTTGCATTTCCTCTGAAAAGCAACTGTAATATTTTCCAAAAGTTATTCTGACTTGTTTCTTTATGAACTTTTTAGGGTAATGAATACTGATATAAATATTTTATAAAGTTCAATAGGAAAACATGAATGGCTCAGTTTCTCCACCCACAGTAATTGATTACAGCAGAGTAAAAATTGTATGTTTTTATGCATTTGTGTTTCAGTCAGTTGGTGAGGCTCATTAGTCAAGGGGGCAAAATCAATTCTTGGGAGGGGCAAAAAATCCTATTATTTTTAATATGTATAAAATATAGCTATAGACATAGTACATAAATACCACAGTATTTCTGTGGTATTACAATTTCACTGAGTAGGGTGAAGGTGGGGACACAGGAAAAAATATTCAAAAACCCCTTGGGAAAGTGATCATGAAAAAGAAATTTTTGAGAAATACTACACTAGAGAGGACAGACATGGTACAAATCATTCATTTTGTCTCTGAGTGTCCAGCCAGTTAATGCTAGTGTACACTCTAGCCAGTCTTAATCTGGTTCTCTTACCATTTGTTAGAGCTTGAACCTCAGTGTAGTGCCACCAACACTCATATGTACAACCAGACCACGTGGAATCTCCACAATACACCCAGTGTGTTCTCTGAAATACTGACAAAAATACAAACGCCGTTGCTCAAAACAAGAAATCACAATCACGGGAACAAATTTCCAGAATAGGATTGCTTCATTACACAAACACTACTTCTTAGTCTAAAGCATCTTGCTCTGGAAACTTAGCACTAGAGCCAAAAAAACTTCAGACAGATTTGGAATGGGGCGGCTTTTGGCTAGCAACAGCCGAGTGACCTCACCCATGAGACGCCCAAGTATAATCTTCGGTCTTGGTGAACAAGACACATCCTGCAAGTCAAATGCACAGAAATATTAAGAAGTCCAGCTGCATCTCACTTGGACAAGAGATCCGCACACCAGGCGATTTGATGGATTGGGCTCTGTGTTAATCTCAAGGTGAGGTCAAAATAAGAGAACAGCTGCGCAGCTCACATTGCTAGTGTGTAGTCCACCTTGATTTTCCCAGACTCAATGAGGTTTCTGTTCTATCTGAGAAAAGTCAGTGACATAAGACTCCAGGGACTGATGTGAGCAGCTGCTGTTTTTACAGAGCTTGACTTAAAGGATGTTTTTCATCCTTCTGCCTGAAAGTCATCATCCCTCACAGAGTATATTAGCAGTTTTTGTGGAAAGAGGAGGCATTCCAATTTCTATTACAGAAAGCTCCATGACAATCTCCAGCAACATCCGGTTTCCATATTAGTGGCCTTCATCATCACCTTTTTTTATTATGAATTAATTAATTAATTAAGCCTTAGTGCAGCCATGCATTTGACAAAGCACTATGCAAACATCATCCCTTTTCCTTGAAATTACCTTGTGAGGTAGGTATTATTATCATCCTCATTTGACAGATAAGGGCATGGAGACACAGAGAGATTAAGTAATTTACCCAAGGTCACACAGCTAGAAAGTCACAGAGCTGTGACTTGAATTCAGGTCTGTCTAACTCATCAATTCTCTACTATACTTCTTCCAGAGAGAGGAAGGATTTTTAATGTATTCCATCCTCTAAGAGCTTAATTGATATAATTTAGATTAAGAGGTAGTAGAATTTATCTTTGGTAGTATACAATGGTATCAGTCATTAACAGGATCCTATTAGGCCTTCTGAACATCCTTTGCTAATCTGGCACCTGATAAGGAAATAGGCACAAATGATTGAAAGCACTAGAAAATGGCAAGCATCAAACTCCTAATGTCCTTTACTTAAAAATTAACCAGTTCCAAGTCAAAGTGCAGGATACATGCTCCTACATATAACTCTTGGGGCTGGAACTCAGACATATATGTCTAGCACATCACTAGTGGATTTGATAGTCCATGTTCATAATCCCAATACCACCAGACTGGATTCTTTCGGAATCTTTCATAGGTGACTAAACTTTCTCAGAGGACAACAAAAATAAAAGATTTCTTGCTATTGAGAAGAAGGACTTTAGGGATACAAAAAAGGAGACAGCTCTTGACTACTAAATGAAAATGTGCTTACACACAGATACAAAAATATAATCGTTAACTTGACCACATAAAAACAGCCGTACATTTTGATTAAACTAATAATGATCTTTAACAATTCCAGGAAAAAGAAAATACATGTTTAAAAAATCTGTTTTATTCCTCAGGCCTCTGCAAATTTACTTCTATAGCTTTCAACTTCATTCTCTAAATTCAGCCATCCATCTCAAAGTTATGCTCCATCATTATTTTCCTGATGTCCTCAAAGATTTCTCATGTTCCTAGGATCCAAATTTTCACATGATTACTCCCATTTCATAATCTCTTGTCAGGGCTCCTCTGGGATTACCTACAACCTGGGAAACTGCAGGCGGCTGGCCCCCTCCAGTTGAGTTGCGCTCTATTTGGTAGACCGAGCTCCCTCTAGTGGGCAACGCTGTCACTGCCATCAGTTTCACCAGGCACTCTGCCGCTGCTGAGCATCGTCACTGACAATCAACGCCACTGCGGCCGTCACCCCAAGGGGCTACACTGTACGCTGTTAAAGCCGCTGAGATGCCAAAGTAGTTTTGTGTGTTCTGGAGTCCTCTACACACCAAAGAGTGCTGTGCTTTTCATTATACTGAGTCAACTGGGTATGAAGGTAGGGCTGCTAGTGCC
The DNA here is from genome assembly GCA_004027475.1 of Anoura caudifer. NCBI lineage: Eukaryota > Metazoa > Chordata > Mammalia > Chiroptera > Phyllostomidae > Anoura > Anoura caudifer. The sequence goes on from PVKU01004037.1 coordinate 15,017, forward strand.
CTGGGTTTTCAAGCGATTCAATTAAATTACTTGCTTCAGTTAAACCCAGAATTCCTTTCTCCCCAAAACGTGCTTGAGTCCATTGAGGGATGGGCTAGGGTCAAATCTAAAGGATATAAACTATTCCACCACGCTACTGGTTACATTATTGAGCTAATCTTGTCTGCCTAGCATCCTGTTCCTTTACAGTGAGCCTTTCCCCAGACATCCTTGGCTCCTCCTGGACCCACCCTACTCATCCTTCAGACTTGTCCAAATTTAATCAGTAGCACATAAAACTAGGTTCAAACTGAACTCACAGACCAGAGATCAAAATTTATTCGCAAATAGCAATTACTTTTTTTTGAGTTTGCTGATATCAACCCTGAAGAATAAAACATCACAGTTTGTTAGTGTGTCACAAAATTTCTTTACTTAATTGGACTTCAACCCTTTCCCATGACCTATCCACAAAGGTATGTTGTAGGAAACCACTAAAATAAACATGATTTTGGCAATGATGCTGGAAGGGTACCATTTGCTGCTTTACATAGTGTCTTACATGTTTTTCTGATATTTTTTACATTATAAATTCTACCACTAATCATATTTTCCTCATTCCTTTCGTCAGCCAGAAGTTTAGAGTCAAATCTGCAACTTACCCTGTAGTGGGTTGAATTGTGTCCCTCAAAAAGGTACATTCAAGACTCAAACCCCTGGGAGCTATGAATGGAACTTCATGTGGAAATAGAGTCTTTGCAGATGTTATTAAATTAAGATAAAGTCATACTGGATTAGGATGGGCCTTAGCTCCAATTACTGGTGTCCTTGAAAGAAAGTAGGACACAGAAACTCAGAGATGACACATGGAGGGGAGAAGACCCTGTGAAGACTGACGTAGAGATCAGACTGATACAGCCACAAGCCAAGGAATGCCGGAGATGATTGGAAGCCACCAGAAGCTAGAAAGAGGTAAGCTTCCTTACCTAAAGCTTTCTTAAGGAGCCTGTGACTGCTGATTTCAGACTTCTAGCCTCCAGAAATTTGAGAAAATAAGTTTCTATTGTTTTAAGACACTCAGTTTTGGGTGATGTGTTATGACAACTGTTGGAAACTAATAGAAGTTTTGCTACTGATAACTGGCACTACTATACCAAACTCCTAAAAATGTAGAAGTGGCTTTGGAATTGGGGAATGGGTGGTAGTTGGAAGAATTTTGAGGCATATAATAGAAAAGTCAATAGATTGCCTTAAAGAGATTGTTGGTAGAAATATGGACATTAAAGAGATTCTGGTAAGGGCTTAGAAAGAAGTAAGAACAGTAGAGAAATCTATCATTTTAGAGAATACCTATATAATCATAAACAGAAAGTTGGTAGAAATATAAATGTTAAAGGTAATTCTGGTGAGGTCTCAGAGGAAATGATAAACGTGTTATTGGACACTAGGGAAAAGGCAACCCTTTTATAAAGTGGCAGGAGCTTTGCTGAATTATCTTCTGTTGTTGGGTGGAAAGCAGAACTTGTATGTGATGAACTTGAGTATTGAGCTGAGAAGATTTCCAAACAAAGTATGGAAGGCAGAGCTTGGTTTCCGTTTGCTTCGTATTGTAAAATATGACAGGAAAGATATAAATGGAGAAAGAAACTACTAAGCAGAAAAGGAACCAAAACTTAATAATTCTGAAAATTCTCAGGCCCCAAATAGCAAAAAAATGGAGAGCACATTCTGGAAGGAACATCAAGGATATTTCTACAGAGATTAGGCACATGAGTTTGATACAATCAACCTTCTCAGTGATGCCAGGAATACAGGTGAATTTGCCCAGGAAACAGCTGTGGAGGATCTTCTTGTCTGATGACTTAGACCCTCATAGAGTACACAGGAGACCCAAAAGTTTCTTGAGAAGGTTATATCAGCAGAAATACTTCTATGCTGGACTGAAAAGGGGAAAGACAGAATGAAATAAAGGCCATCAGATTTCCAAAATTTTGCATGGTTACAAATGTGTGTTATCCTTCCAGGAAAATAAAGAATAATTCCTGTTATGGGTTGAATTGTGTTCTCCCCCAAATTCATATGTTAAAGACCTAACCCTTAGTATCTCAGAATATGACCATATTTGAAGATAAGACCTTTAAAGTAAGTAAGGTAAAATGAAGTCATCAAATGTAACTGATGTTCTTAGAGGAGCTTAGGACACAGACCTACACTGAAGAAAGACCATGTGAAGACATGGAGAAGACAGTCATTTGTAAACCAAGGAGAGAGGCCTCAGAAGAAACCAACTCTGCCAACATCTTGATGTTGGACTTCTAACCTCCAGAAATGTGAAAAAAATTCCTGTTGCTTAAGGCATCCAATCTGTGGTATTTTGTTATGGCAGCCCTAGAAGCAAGGAGGATGATCCTACAGGTGTTATGACCTGAATTGTGTCCCCCCGCAAAGTCCGTATGTTAAAGTCTTAACTCCCATTGTGACTGAATTTGGAGAGAGAACCTTTGAAAATGTAATCAAGGTTAAATTAGGTCATAGGATGGAGCTCTAATACAATAGGATTTGTGTTCTTATAGGAAGAAGAAAAGACGCCACAGGTGCATGAGCCCAGGGAAAGGGCCATGCAAAGACACAGTATGAGTAGGCAGCCATCTACAAGCCGAGGAGAGCTACTTGATCTTGGACTCCTAGCCTCTAGGATTATTACTGGAAAGTAAATTCATTATGTAAGTCACCCAGTGTGTGGTATTTTGTTATGGTAGAGAACAAACACATGGTATAAGTGAGGAGGAGGGCCCTCCAGGCCAGGTCCTAGCCAAAATAACTATCGACACTATTTTCATGCAGCTTTCCTTCATCCGTACTCTCTTGCACTTCTGCCTGCTTCTGCCAATGAGTGTATGTCATGTTCCTTAGATTCCTAATAGGTGGGAACAATGATGTTGCTTCCATACCACCCAGAAACTTGTGCTATGTATTTAAAAAGGCTTATCCAATACTTGAGGATTGATTTATAAGTTCTTTAAACCCTCATTTAAATCAAGTTCTTAACTTTATGGAACCCGAGTGCAGGAGTTCGTAAATGCACTTTAGGAGCTTGTCCACAGCTTTCATCAAACTCTCAAGGGGTCACCTAGCACTTAGAAGGTTAAAAAACACTTAAGCTTTGACACTGGCTTTTGTTAAACCCTTCCTTTCCAGCGCTCACATTATGCAGGTCAGTTCATATTCGGTAATGCAATAAGCTTTTTTAAAAAAATTATGTTTTATTGATTATGCTATTACAGTTGTCCCGTTTCTCCCCCATCATTCCCCTCCACCCTTCACACCCCCTCCCACCCACATTCCCCCCTTTAGTTCATGTCTATGTTTCATAAGTTCTTTAACTTCTACTTTCCCCACACTATTCTTGCCCTCACCCTGTCTATTTTCTACCCACCATCTATGCTACTTATTCACTGTGCCTTTTCTCCCTCCCTCCTCCTCCCACTCCCCTGTTGCTAACCCTCCATGTGATCTCCATTTCTGTGATTCTGTTCCTGTTCTATTTGTTTTCTTAGTTTGCTTTTGTTTTAGGTGTGGTTGTTAATATCTGTGAGTTTGCTGTCTTTTTACTGTCCTATTTTTTATCTTCTTTTCCTTAGCTAAGTCCCTTTAACATTTCATATAATAAGGGCTTGGTGATGATGAACTCCTTTAACTAGACCTTATCTGAGAATCACTTTATCTTCCCTTCCATTCTAAATGACAGCTTCGCTGGATAGAGCAACCTTGGATGTAGGTCCTTGCCTTTCT